>LKNJ01000777.1:123100-159185 GCA_002120245.1 Maccullochella peelii
ATATTTCATATATAACAAAAATGTGCAGTACTAGCATGAGTAAACACTAAAACAGTGTGGAAGTTAACAGAACTATACTGTAATTTAATTATAGGGTAATTATCTAGTGTATTTATTCTTCATAAAGTCAAGGTAATTCCACTTTAATAGTACTGAATAGCTCAAAAATGAAATTTAAAGGGACACAGTGGGGAACATACATTTTTATTATCCCTAAAATATATGCTTAGCAAGCAGAATCAGCTGCTGTTTTTTTCAATTTACTATATTATACTTGACCCGCTCTTATGCATAGTATGTCTCTGTCATTTTAATTTTAGTGATTATAGTGTACAACTTTTAAAAAAAAACACACTGATTTCCATCAAACTATTCTCCAAACTTTTGCTTTACCTGAAATAACAAGGGGAAAAGATTAGGGCTGCAGTTAATGATTGCATAGGGTCTATAAAATGCCAGAAAATTGTGAAAAATTTACCAGACCTGGTGGTAACATCTTCAAGTTACTTGTTTTATCCACCCATCAGTCAGAAACCCACAGATATTCATTTTAAAATAACTTAAACGACGAATCAATTA
This sequence comes from Maccullochella peelii, assembly GCA_002120245.1. Lineage (NCBI taxonomy): Eukaryota > Metazoa > Chordata > Actinopteri > Centrarchiformes > Percichthyidae > Maccullochella > Maccullochella peelii. The sequence goes on from LKNJ01000777.1 coordinate 123,680, forward strand.
TCAAAATATATAGTCGCTTTTGATTTTGATTGATTTTGCTGTTGATTGACTTATCACTCGACTAATCATTTCAGCTCTAAAAGAGAACAAAATGAGGAAAAACTTTGTAGAGAATGATCAGTAGAATACTGATGCATCTTTATATACAGTAATTATATGAAATGATAACCAAAGGATAAAGATAATATTGCTTGTTGTCTGGCAGACATGACAGTAATCTGACTATGGTGGACCATCACTGCTGCATGGATACAAAGGACACGGAGGTAAATGTCCCGTCTTACTCGCAGGTCATCCTTCCTCAAAGATTCATACCAAGCTGGCAGTAAGCACAGATGATACCAGCAGGCCAAACTTTATTCCTCCCCGTTGCAATTGCGTCTGTGAGCAGTGACTCTATCAATCTGCTGGCGGTTGGAAAGATTGCCTAATCCGGTAGCCAAGGGACTCTTATCATCAGTCTGCCTCTTCATTGTATGTGTGTGTGTGTGTGTGACCAGCCAGAGCCTTATTGGTGGGAAATGTATGTACTGCTCCTCTTCTTAACATTGTCACCCTCATTTGTAAACACAGTCATCCATCAGGTGCCGACCCCCCACTTATCCAAACAGATGAAGAACGTGTATGTTCTTATAATTTGCTCTCATCTCAGAGAGAGACAGAATAATAATAATCTCTCCTTGATGTACAGTTGCCCCCTCCTCTTTCTTCTCCTTTTTTTCCCTCCACTTTCATTCTCTCCTCTTTCTCGCTTGTGGATAGTGTATTAATGAAGCAGCCTAATTTGACACCCCGACGCAGTGTAATGGATTAAAACGCAACACTGCCATCCGTCTGCCAGCCACAAATAAAGCACGCAGTATAAATATTGTAATTCATACCTGTGATAAGAATCATGGTGCCACCTCTTGCCTGTGTGATAATAATCTTAACCTGCTGATGTCTTGCAGATTGGAAAAATCTGACTGTGTGAGTACGGGTGTTTTTGAATTCATGCTTGTGCTGCAAATAATGTCTGTAAGAGGATGAACTTCCACCATTTATGTAAAACTGTGCAAATTTTCTTGTTTTCTACTCTTCTAGCACATTTTATTTTGTGTGAGGCTTTTAATGAGCACATACAGCATTTCTGCATGCATGCAGCATGCTTGGCATTATTTTGATAAATGTATGACTTACCTAATATTCTGATATTTTCATCATGAGTATAGAGTTGCGAAGTGGGAGGAGCTGCTGGTTCCAGAAGTGATTTTCACCTATTGTGCATTCTCATTTCAAATTTTTCTTTAAACGATATCCTCAATGTTACTTAACAAAGAAACAAAGCAATGTAACAATCATTTAGATTTATGTTATGACCACTAGTTTTAATTGTTTAAACTTTGTTTCTGAGAAATCACATTTTGTCCGTAAGTTTGGCATGACAAACGGATCTAAATTCTACAATACCCATGAGCCTTGGGCCGCCGTTGCTATGGAGATGGTCAATTGTAGGTGTGAATCAGAGATAGCAAATTCAAAAAACACGGCGCAAAGTTGCTAACTGAATCCAAAATTGACAGAGAATCCAAAAGTGATTTAATTTAAACTGCATGTTTCACTATCAGTTTTCTCAACAACGTATTCTTAAGCTTCCTCCTGTCGTTATCAGCCCACGTAACAGAATTATGAGCCTGGGGATTTGATGTTTATTGCTGAAATGCACCTTGGGAGTCGTAGTAGTTAACTTCTCACCCAAAATGTTTGTGCACACAGGATTGCACCCTCAACCTTTTAATCTAAAACCAGATTTTCTAACACAGTTGTTCATCTTTCCCACTGATGATTCAACCAGGAGAGTTTAATATCCATCAAGCCATATAAACTGTCATGTAACATTGTATAACTCAGCAACTTTATCCTTACAATGATCATCACCTTCTCCCTTTCCACTTTCATTGCAACCACACCTCATCGTTCTTTTCCTTTTTATCTTTTTTTAATCACCATCATTGTGTTCATCGTCATCACCGTCCAGCCTTCCTCTTTAGCAGCAGGTGACTTGACTTTAACAACTATTCTTTATAAGCCGCTCAGACTGTCAGCACTTTAGTCACGCTCTCGCAAGGAGCTTTAGTCCTCGCTCCCGATCAGACCCGGGCCATTGTGCTCCCAGCTTTGTCTGTTGCCAAACATGGTTGACATGCTGAGATAGTCATCTGTAACAACTTTATGAATGGACATGTGACACGTGGCAAGCTGCATGGGAAAAGATCAGCAAGGCAGTTATCAGAGGAGATGCTATTGCCATCTGTTCAGGCTTCTAGAGACTCTTATATCTTTACAGCAAATATTTCTGAATGTCCAGTATACTTGCCGCTGCCGCTCAAAAACAATTTGATCGTTGTTTGTACTACACCGACAACAATTTTAATTGTGGATATAGACAACATATTGTAAAAATGTTAAGTTTTATGCATTTGGACATTTGAAATAGGCAATATGGCTGCAGGTGATCCTGTAGTTTCCTTTTCTCTGCTGAGAACAATGTCATTAAATATTGGGTGGGTTGAGATCAATTACTGCTCAATTTCTGTTCTTTCAATGTATTATGCTTGATTATTTATTCAATAGCTCATAATGTAGCTTTTCTTATCAGTAAATGAAATACTGCTTATAGACCTTGTTGAATTGAGTTCTTCATTAAATCTATTGAATTGAAATTATTTTCTAATGTTATGCACTATAGCCACAAAATCAGCCTAATCCCCTCGACAGCATTATGGTTGACTATTGTATTCAGAAGTGGACCTCTTGGATAAGCGCTCTTACAAAGAGGGCCTATCCCAACTGATGCTTTCTGAATAGCAAACATCCCAGTGCCTCCATTTGCAATGTAGATGTGCGTGTGTGTTCTCACTCTCTATTGAATTGTTTTCTTAATCGTTTCCTTTGTGCCAAGAAGTAAAGAAAACAGATTGTGTCTGAAGAGCATTGGAAGTGCCAATGACCCCTGGTCACGACAGCAACGTAAGGACTGCCAGAACAGCAGATAAAGAGCCAGAAGGGTCAACTACTCTGTCCTGCCATGATTGCTAGCACCAACATTTTCTTAAAGGGAGACAAATTTGGGGAGACACCACTGCTCCATCACTATCACACCATTTTTGCCTGTCACTCTCCACTGAATACCTTCTACTAAAGTACAAATGCATTAATAGGTCTTCTCTTAAGTCATATCTCATTCTCTAATACTTTAATTGAGCATCCCATCCTGTAAACATGAGATATTATTCAAATAGGAGCCAATATTTCACTCAGTGCTTCTCTTATTACATAGAAAAAAGGCACATTCTCAACTTATTATCTCAACTGTAGCAATGATCAAAAGGCCAAAACATTGTATGATTGGAAAGAATCCTAATTGCCTTTCAAACCTCTGTGGCACGTTCTATTTATTAATCTGAAAGTGGTTCCAAATCTTGGGGATAATGAAAATCTCTTTTATAAATATGTATGCAGTGAAGTCACAACATAATAGGGGCCTGGTGAAAAACAGGAGGCAGCAAGGCGGCTGAAGGATGAGGCGCAGGCCCTGCAGAAAAGAATGTTCCCCTAGCAGAAATTGGTTTAATTAATAGGACATTTTACATAATGATTACAGTGTAATTGCACCGACTAGCAGAGTGTCATTAAATATATCCTTGCTCCTTTACAACACCCTCCAGCTAAAAATAATGAGTTACATTGGAAATCACTATGCAACAGGTTCATAAATAACATTTAAGCCCATACAAGGCAAGTACTTATAAATAATAAATATTTGCCTTTTGTAATTGAAGAAAAAATGACTGCCTCTTTTTTCCACCACTGCACACTGCTTTGCCCTGTTGTAGCCACGGAAAGGAGATTTTTCCCATTTTTTCCCCCTCTTGTAAGTGCTGAATAATTTATTTGCCGGCTAATAGTCAACACTGTCAACACCCGGTGGTTAAAATATACCTGTGTCCAGATAAATGCAGCAGCAGGCTACAAAGCGATTATTCCCTGCTTCCAGATATTTTGTTGGATGCAGTCCCTGTATACACTGCAGTAAATCACCAACTTCCAATTACTTTCCTCCATAAAACAAGGCTCGTATTCAAATCAGGCCCCAAAAGAGAGACAGAGACGGGGACAACTGAACCCATGCCTGGGGGGCACTGACTGGATGTGTGCATGCATGAGTGTGTGTCTGAGGTGGTGGGGGGGGGGGGGNGGGTGCTAGAAGAAGGAATTTGTTTCTTGGTATAATGCTTATTCCATTTTACTGCAAAGTGGCACTGCTCCACTATCCCTGCAATAGCGCTTTCATGCTGGCTGGGTTTTCATTGGCTTAAAAAGTTGGCTACTGAAATATTTTCATTAGTCTTTCTTCAACTGAAGAGCCAAAAGTTTCTCTTGAATATCGTCCAAAGCAGGATGAAAGAGTAAGATATGCCATGATCAAGTGCCATGATTACAGAATTAACAAAGCAGTGGTAATTGTTCTCAGGGGATTGTTGTGCTGTAAGTGGATCAATCAATCATTTTTATGTATTGGAGCTTGGAGGCGGATATTGGAGGGTCCCGCTTAAGTCCATGCTGCTGTTGGATGATTATTTTTCATCTTCAAAAAGTCAACCTTTCAGGAATAAAGAAAAATGAAAAATTGCTTTGAAATATTTTGGAATTTCACTTCTGTTTATCTGAGTTTTAGAGTAACAAAACATACTCAGTACAAATTTAAAACTTTAACTTGATGAAAAAAACTTTTTTTTTTAATTCAGACAGCGAATAGTTTATTATTATTATTATTATATTAGAGCTCACTGACTGACTATCAGTGGAACTACAGGATTAGTGATGTGATTCCAATTTGTTGTCTCTGCACCCTCTATGAACTCTCTGAGCACAGTTTAGTCTCTGTGAGTGTGTGTGTGTGTGTGTGTGTGTGTATTCAAGATGTGGAGACAAATATCTGTTCATGTGTACATACCATTTTACTGTGTAGTCCAGGTGCAGCCAATGTAACTATTTTATATACTGTAATTTAAGCTATAACATGTAGCTCATTATATGTTTTGTGTATACAATTTGAATTTGTAACAAAAACAGATACATTTTTAAAGGTTCCTTCTGAATTATAGTGGAGTATAAGCATGAAGCTGCATAAAATGGAAACACTTAAATGTAAAGTACTTCAAATTTGTACCTGAGTAAATGTACTTAGTTACATTACATTAAGCCTTCCAGGTAGTACTTTGCGTCTATGTATGTGTGTAAAATCTTTGTTTTTCCCTTTGACACACCTCCCACCTTCAACGACCTCCTTCATGTCCTCTCATCACCAATCCCTCTTGTCATTTTGGCTCCTCTCCCCCACGTCCTGCTATCCTTCTTGTCCCCATTGAACTAGTACAGAGGGTCTGATAAATGTCTACCCAGGTATCATCATCACACATGTAGATTCCCCTCGAACACGATTCACTTTTGATCAGCTCCTCTGTACGGCGGTGGATAAAAAACATTCAGGATGCTCTCCTTGCTGCTCGCCTCCCTGCCTCTGAGTGTATTAAATACCCCGCTTCCACTCCACACACACACACACACAACCAGCTGCCTTCCCCCAACACCTATATACAGGCAGTAGACACCATCAATGCATTGCATTTATGCAGAATGCATCAATAACCTGAAAAACTAAGAGGCCTTGTCAGGGACGGGGAGTTGTCACAGGCAGGCAAACGATTCTACACGGTGCTCATCTGAGCCGCAATCAGCCCATAATCTGAGTATACATCAGGCCTCTGTGACATGGAAATTTCCTGCTCCTCCGCTCTCGTTTTCAGTGGCAGTAATCACAAGGAGAGGCGCTCAACCTCACCGAAATGTATAAATAATTTTCATTCAAACATATTAACAGTCAAAATACCAGAATCCATCATGGCGGTGCAGGGAGCTTCTTAAGAAGCAATCAGGGCCTCTGCATGTGTTCTTTGTCTTTGGCAGCTGAGAGACAGGGTGCAGATTACTTGTGCAAGTCCTGTTTTGCATAATGGCCTACCCCCTTGGTGCTTTTAAACTTTCCTGCCGATCCATTACATTTACCAAGCCCAGTTCCCTGCCTGTCTTTAATATCATGCTTCCTTGGGAAGAAGATCTGGACGAGGGTTTAAAGACCTTTTTATTAAGGCAGGCATGTGGGCCTCCATCCATCTTCACCAACCGACAGACACGTTTATGTTCCATGGACGGGTTATGTACCGCCATCTTAAAGAGCGAAAACTTGCCCTTTTTACCTCATTGGGAAAAAAGGAATTTCGGAGACGAGTTGGTAGTTTTCAAGGTTACCAGGCCAGATTTACCCTGAGCAGCAGTGGACTAAATTGCCTCTTGAAATGTATGTTGTGTGCCATCATGCTATGTCAGATCAGTTTTTAACAAATGTAAATGAAAGACAACATTGGACCTGCATAGAGACCCATTGTGCAAAAAGGGATGGATAGTGTCATATGCTCAACACATTTATGTGCAAAGATGTAAAATGGCATAATCCAGGCATAACACTATCTCATTAAAGCACAGCAAAATATCCCTTTTTTCATGCCAGAGGAGAAAGAGGATGTTAGCGCAATTCACAGGAGGTGAAAATTAAGGCAGTTTGAGCTCGGAAGTCACCCGAGCTTGACAGGACATGGGCTGCAGTTTTATGTCACGTCGTTTATCTGCAGTTTATATTTTCTATGACCGCATTGTCTCTTTCAAGAACCTCTGGAAAATACACAGGCTGTAAAAACAGCCACCTTTTCTCTGCGCTGTACCTCACAAATGCTAATGTTTTTGTAACAGTTGCAGCCTCTTAATGATCCACAAACACTTTTTGCAAGATATTTCTTTCTAATATCGGTTTGAATGTCTTTCCTAAGCAGCAGATGTGGGGTCAGCGAAGGTGGAAACCTTAGGAAAAATAGGAGAGTAATGAAACATTCTGAAAATGGTGTAAAGCTAGTGAGGGATGCCCTCATCGTCGACGATAAAGCACACTGAGGCAAAGCAAACACCCATGGATCACAACCCTTTTCATTACAACAGTAAGAGGATCCATACTTTCCATTTCTCACCATCAGCTTTAAACGGTAAAACCAAAACTTTGATGTAAAGTTCCATAATAAAAAGAATAATAATGGCTCTCTGTGTGCTTACTGATTAATGGGTTGGATCCTAGCTGTGTGCAGACAGAGAATAGAATGTATTCTTTTCTAGCTAGAATTAAACTGAAAAATAGACATGTCTTATATTTTAAACAAAAGATATGGTACCTGCACCCTGACCTCTGACTGATCATCCCAAAAATGGAAAGGTTTTAACAAGCATCTTCTTGAAAACACTTCAACCCATTCTTTTCTTTTCCTCCCCCATTTCCTTTTTCTTTATATAACCAAGTAAAAAAAACTCATTTTCAAGAGACACCAAGGGGACAGCATAAGAAAATTGATACAACAATGAATACAATGCAGACAACATAAACAGGCTAAGACTGTCACACACTACAATAGAGATAGAGTGTAAATAATATCCAATTAAGATGCATAAACAGGTATGAGTTTTGAAATCCATCTTTTTTCAAGATCCTTTAAAAGTGACTTGAATTCACCAAAAGTGATCACTTCAGACAATTTCAAGTTCATGTTCCTACTATACATGGTACTAGAGTAAATAGATATATCTTAGTAAGTAAGTAAGAAGTAAGTATTGTATATGTCCAGTCTCCAAACTTTCAACTCTTAGTCAATGAGCTTTTCAAAAAAAAAAAACAGATGGAATTACACAGACCATTATCATGTAGAAATGGGTAGTACCATCTATGCATGTGCATGTTGTGACAGTGTTTATTAAATAGGAAATCAGGATGGCAAAGTATAAAATGCTTTCTCCTCTTATAGCGTTTTTTGGGGTTTTTTGCCCCCCCGTCTCTTCTTCCCCTCTCTCTGGCCCTCTAGACTGTAAGGGCAACAAGGAATTATAGCTCAGTGAAGTGCAGTGGCAAAGCCCCAGAGATTCATAGGCAGTCTCAATGATAAAGTCCAATCCGGGAGAATCGCTACTAGTGCAATAACAGCGAGAGAGGGTCACAATAAAGTTTAGTTTAATGACAAGAACAAATAACTTTAACATTTGGCTGGGGCACTGAACCCCTTCCCGGGGATCGCATCTGATATATCAGCGAGCAACTGCCCGTGACTGCCGGGCAATTGTGCTCGCCACTCTGGCACTAGTGATGCATGTGGGGTCTCGTGGCAGGTGTCCATTTTATAGACTTATTCAGTTCGAAATGTCGGACACTGGCTGAGGCTCAGGATGGGGTGGAGAAGCCTGGCTAGATTATTGTTACTGCACAGCTGATATCTCCCAGGCCCCTCTCTGTACTGCTATCTGGCCCTGGGACTCTACCTAACTGTTAGCCACTGAATAGCTAACAGCCAGCGTCTGAGGTGACATCAAGGCTACTGCTGCAGAGCTTGGACAGAGTCCTGAGGACAGGGCCACTTAGCCACTAATCGCCACACAAACGACACAGAGCAGAAGAGGAATTATAGGCAACCAGCTGTTGGTCAGTTTTCTCTTCTCCTACTGCCAGCCAATAACATTAGAATTGTGAATTAGATTTTTCATATTAAATAAGGCTGCAACTAACGTTTGTTTTCATTATTGACAAATCTGCCCATTATATTCTTGATTAATTGTTTGATCTTAAAAATATCAGAAAATAGATAGCATAAAAATGCTCATTACAATTCCAAGGTGACGTCTTCAATTGTCTTACTTTGTCTCACCAATGGTCCAGAACCCCAAAATATTCAGTTTCCAGTCACTTAAGACAAAGAAAAGCTGCAAATCTTCACAATCGAAGAGGTAGAAGTGGGCAATGGGTACTTGAAAAATGAGGAGTAACTGATTATCAAAATAGTTGCAGTTTCAGTGTTTCGGTTGTGATATTAAATACGTTTTGAAATTGAGGAAGACAAAAAATTCCATTGGTAGATAACTAACTTAAGGTTTTTCTCACAAGCTGTTCTGTCTTACATCAACATGTTAACAACATGAGCATGCACGGTGCATTGATGAGAAAAATCTACGGCTCATAACAATATTCAATTTGCAGCCACAGCACCCTCTGACAGGCTACTTAGCCCCGGTGAGTGATGAGCACTGATGGCTGCATGGGTCTGCTGGGCAGCTGCTGGCCTGTGGCTGGATCAGGGGGTTCAGGCTGGCAGCCATATTGTAAAAACCAGCAGGAGAGGAGGCCATGGGAGTCAGATAATAGAAGATAGTTACCGTGCACTGGATCAGTTTCTCACACCTGAAGTGATGGGCTTAGTGTTTTAATTAATTTGGTTTGAAAAAAATATGATAAATATTAGGATGGAAAGATCTTAAGAGAAAAAGCAGCTTTCAGTAACTCAAACATCTTTCAGGAGACTATTGCCTGAACTCACCTTAATGCTAAGTCTCTCTGTCTGCACTCACCCATCCCAGAAACCCTCCTGTTGGTTATTTGTTGCCACATTTCTAGTTTACACGGCCTGAAAAGACCCATTCAGGACAGCTATTGTTGAAGGCAGGCCTCATATGCAGATCCATTTGAAGGGGCCATTATCCAAAAAGAATGTGGGAGACAACGTGAAGACAGGCTAGTGACAAATGATCAACCTGATAATAGGCTGTAAGACATGCTTACCATGCTAACAACACGGCGTGCAGAACGTACGCGCCCCCCGTCGAAAACAAACAATGTGCTTCCAATCTATCATCGTTGATCCGTGTCATCATTACCCCTCGATGGCCATGCGGACATCAACATGACAATGCGACATGCAGGGGCCGCATTAGTGCGATAGATTATTATCATAGAGAATGTGGCACAAATCTCTTATGGAACATTATAGCCGGTGTGGAGGGTAACAAACAAACAGATTTATGTCGTGCTCTCTCTGAGGAGGCAACTTGGCTGAGCGGAGTGTGTGTGCATGTGTGTGTATTTGTATGAGTGTGTGTGTTGGAAGGCTTTGCAGGTGAAATGTTGTGCTAATTCTGTACAGGTTGGGCTAATGTCGAGCCCCCGGGTCCTGTTCTGTTGGCAAGCTGATTGGTGATTAGAGATGTAATTAAGAGCAGCTTTGACACAGGCACTGTCCTCCACCCCCTCAAGCTCCTTTGTCAACCCCCCCTTCTACATGCACACATACACACACTCCAACTGCCCCAGCCACCCAACCCTCAAAGCCCCCCAGGCCACTTCCCATCGCTGTTTATGGTGCTTCCTCCATTATCCGACAACAAAAGGAGTCCTCAACACACAAAACCCCAGCCAGCTGTGTGCCTGACATGGTGGGGAATACACAGCCCCTCTCCAGCGACAATAAAAAGAAACTTGAGTTTAAACAAAAAAAGTTACACCATATTTGCTCAGACTAACTATGATGAAAGGCAATGAAGACAAGGGCTCCTCATGTAGGTATCAATATAAATATTACTGGAAGGTCAATTAATATGTAAATTAACTCCTCCATTTAATTAGCTATTTAACTATTTTCCAAGGCATGGACATATTAAATCATGCTTAAAGACCCCTCTAACTAGCCTCCTGACAATAGTGCCAGGGAGTCGTGGGCTCATAAACTACCGGCTTGACCTATAAAGAGCCCCGAGTCTGCTAATTCCATCTCAGCCTAATTTTATGACTTGCATAAAATAACCATAGTGCAGCTTTGTAGCTGTAAAGAGGATATGGGTAATAAAACAGAGCCGGGGAAAGCATCAGAAATCTCGTCTTCACTAGTGTCCTCATTTATTATTCTATTATTCTTTGCAGGGTACCGGGCTCATGTGAAAGACAAATGACCTTATTATATTAAATAATTTGTGAGGATATTAACCGTTAATCACACATAAACAGCATTTAAAAGGTATTGATTTTCCAGCGCTCTCAACAGCTTGTTAAATTTACGTCCAATAACATGGTAATAGATAATCAGGTGAATGATACTCATTTGTAGAGGACAAAGGAAAGGTAATGGGCATCCCTCACCCTGACTTTACCATATCTCTCTATCCCACTCTTTCATGACCTTCTAACAGGTATTTGACCTTGAGCACATCTTAGTACAAGTCTACAGTGATTGACAGCCACATGTCAGATATTATGTCCAGCCAGGGAATTTTGTTTCAGGTCGTAGCTTGTGCTTCTTAGCCAGGGCTTGTACAAAACTACTTTAACCTGCAAAACTTTTACTGAGAGTTAATTGTGAAACCATCCTTTATTCAGTGTAATATTTCTGTTCAGCAATGTGCTGAAAAATAAACGTAGACTGACTATGTCAGCAGATTCATCTGTAAGGCAAATAATTGTTGCAGCCCTCAAAACGTTCTAATTTTGTATTGCAATACAGACCTAATGGTAGCCCGCTTTAGTAGAATTTCTCCATTTTTATTGACTTGACTGGCTGATTTGAACAGTATAATGAGACAGGAAGAACTGGTGGATAGAGGAGAGTGAGCTACGACACAGGTTGAGTTGAAACATAATATTACAAATACTGTATGCAACATGTCTTTGCCAGCTGAGCCACAATGATGACCGCACTGTGTAGCTTTATCAGGGCCAACAAACTTTGGGTGAAAAGTTGATAACCGTTTCTTTGTTTCTGAAACAGTCTAACACTTCATCAGAGGCATCACTTTTTGTTTGGCACCATTGACAGCTGTATTCTGATCTCCATGATTACTTTTTGATGCAGCTTTTCCCCTCCTCTTTGTGTGTGTGTGTGTGTGTGTGTGTGTGTGTGTGTGTGTGTGTGTGTGTGTGTGTGTGTGTGTGTGTGTGTGATTTCTATGTGTCTCCTGACCGCCTGCAGATACCATTTAGGTTTGAAAAGTCCTCCAAGTTGCTGTTGGGGAAGCTGACTTGCCACAATAATAAATTTCCAGCAGGTAGCAGAGAATAGCGAGTGGCATGCAAATCCGTCTTGGTGTCCCTCTGGGGCCCCAGTGCTCACTGCAGGAGAAAATGAAGCCATGCTGCTCCAAACACTGTCTCTCTTTCTCTCCTGGGCCTAAAGTTAATTTCAGTGGAGAGAGCCAAATAGGGTGTCGACTGGTCTCTTTTTCTCCAGCCATGTAGACACACCGGGGATTGTTCCAGAGATGGATATGTGAAAGGATAGACTCACACTACCTACCTGACACTGGCCCTCTTGATTCATTATGACAGGCCAATCTTTTATTAGCCTGGGCTTCGTATTCAAACCCTATCAAGAAAAAAAAAGTGAAGAAGCTGAATTTTCTCTGGATGAATACAGCAGATTTATTATGCAGCGCCTCCTCTCTGTCCCCCCATATAGAGGCATGTAATTATTAGCCTCATGTTTTTGACAGATCTGGTTAGCGGGCTGTTATTTGATATCCATGTTAACTGAGGCACCTAGATTGACAGATATAACCACACACGGCCATACTGCTTTGCAAACCATTATTTTAAAAGAGATACAGTCTGTAGGACTTTTTTCGGTGTATTGTAAAGATGGGATCAAAAACATCCAGTTTTACTATTACTCGCAGACTTCAGAACAGTAAATGAATACAAGGCTGGACGGTAGAGTAATTCAATTACTGTGTGGCAGTGCAGGCCCAGTTTTATAGCCTGCTCTCTGCTCTGTGAGCACATCCACAGTTAAATGAACATGATAGGCAATGGTCATCTCCCCCTGTTGTTACAAGATAGCTGTTAGGCTGCCTCAGTAATGATATGAACCAGGCCCCAGGTTCCCAGAGTATTTATGAAGCATAAAACAATATTTTAATTTGGTCAAAGGATTTTTTAATAATGTATGAGCACATATCAGTTCATGAAAACTTCAGCACCAATATTGGCTGTGTCGTTATACTTGCTAAATGCTTGACACCTCTTAAAAGTTTGGATTTTAGGAGTCACAAGAGCAGGTCAGGAATTCAATAAAGGCTCTCAAGATATAAAAATGTAAATGTTCAAACAGTTCCTACAAGTTTATTCCATCATCCTACATATAATTTAATATCTGTAACAAAAGAGCTGCAACAATTAGTCGATAAACTGATTAGTCGAATTTAATCAGCAACTATTTTGATAATTGATTAATCATTGAAGTAATTTTTCTAGATAAAATGCCAAACATTCCCTAGTTCCATCTTCTCAGTTGTGAGGAATTGCTGCTTTTCTTTGTTTTATGTAACTGTAAATTAAATATCTTTGGGTTTTGGACTGTTGGTTGGACAAAACAAGTAATTTGAAGATGTCACCTTGGGTTTTAGGAAACTGTGGTGGGTATTTTTCACATTTTTCTTTTTACTTTTTATAAGCTAAACGATGAATCTGTTAATCGAGAAATTAAGCTGCAGATTAATCGATAATGAAAATAATCTTAAATTATTCTTTTGTTTGTATTAGAACTATATTATGTAGCGGTAGAAACATCATACGTCATATTTAGCCTCCTTGTTGTTTATGATCGTCTTCTAGTGCTTCCTATTATGGCGTAATTATTGTTGCCATAATGTATTGTATTACTCAACGGAAGGCTATAAAACATAATTTTCTCACCTGATGATTTTCAATAATGAAATAAGTCACTACTATAATACCATAATGCTTTTCTATGAATGCACCAGTGGTGTCCAAACCTTTTTTCCAAAATGTCCTGAATGGGCCTTTCTATGGCTGAGGGCTGTCTAGTCACTTCAAACAAAATAAGAATTTCTCAGTCAAAGATCTGGTCCATACACAGAAGCCAGCGCTGTCTGCAGTCGAACTCACAATAAATCTGTGAATCAGCTTTGAGTCGCACCCCAGTCTTTCAGAGGCAATGCTTTTGTAAAATAAGCCCAGTCTCTGTGTGACAGGGAGCTGACTAGCCAGAGAGTCAGGCTTTGTAGTGCAGCTGACTCTGAGGCTCATCTGTGATGGTGTTGGTGGATGGATGTGCTCTGGTGTTGGCCAAGAGGGGTAAACTGTATTGATCCTGATCTAGTCTCATTTTTGTAAGCAGACGGCATTTCCTGCTGTGTTTGGGTACCTTTTTGATGGCCCCTGACAGCCTCTGCTGAATGCTGTCAGAGACTATTTGACAGGCTGGACAAGGGTGGGAGGAGGGGGGAGACAGGGAGGAGGAGGAGGAATGGAGGGAGGCAAAAGGAGGAGGAAGGTAGCTCAGCTCAGCACCGGCTGGTGACAATCGCCTCAGCCTTGGAATCAATTCCCTCTGTTTACAGACCATTTCACAGCCCTTTACCTGTAACATCACTTGTGTCAGTCCCATTAATACCCCCAGATATATAATGGTTGAATTAGCATAATGGCTAAAGCAAGGCCCTGGACTGTGAACACATAGCAAATGTCAACATGTTCTCTTCACTAAGCCAATTAGAGGCCATTAACAGGCCTGCTTGGCTGCAAACATCATCAAAGTTAAAGACAATTCCAACAGCATCCCTCCAACCCCCTTTTTCACCGTTGTAATAGATGGGCCATAGAAACTGAAATGTTAGTAAACAGTCGGGTAGCTTACACTTCTGCTGGTTCATCTTCAGTCCACTAGTGTATTCAACCTTAGAGGTAAATTGCTGCGACTGTATTAACTCTACCTACCTGAGTCTACCTGGTAGTATTGTCCTGTGTTGATGGTTCTCAACATCTGGCTTACAACTGCTTAATACAAAGTAATGCAACCCTTAGGATGAGTGAACAATATTTTTGATTGACAGTGTTTTTGGAAGAAGCTAAATTAATATAATTAACTTGTATGAAGGCAAAACATCACTTCAAAGATTAGAGATAAAATAATATTTTCCTATTAATATCATAACACACAGTGTAGTAAAGACAAAAAGGTAGGCAGGCATTTGCAGATCATTGTTTCCAGCATGTGCTTAGCATGCTTGGCAACATTTAATGAATTCATATGCATATTTAGAGTTGGCCTATTAACTTTTTTTTCAATTAACTGGTTCAAATGATTCACTTAATTGAGTCTTTAGACAGCTGGTAATCTTGCATATGTTAGCAAATTAGTGATGAGATAATGAACACAGTTTTTAAGATAAACACCAGAAAGTTATTATATTACATAATAAAAATGCATCCAAATTATCTGACAATTATCACTAAGAAATTTGAGTGATGCACAGTGAAATAAACTGGTTTACTACTACACAACACGCACCAGACGTTGCATTTACACATTTGATCAGCGTGCTTATGCTCTCACTGTATCTTGAGCATTTAGCCCTTGGTCATTATATAAAAACTGAAAGACAATACTGCTAGTGTTAAATAAAGGCCTTGAAAGTATTGTCACAAAACTGCAGAGGCAAGCAAGGCCAAGAGTCAACTGTTCAGGACCACATATCCTATATGGCCTTCAAGAACAGTTAGGTGTGTACTGGCCAGATTAAAGTTCTCCTGCTTGTGAAAACTCTCAAGATGTCAACAAAATACACGAGTTTATCAACATTATACAAAGAGCTGTTCATGCACTTAAATTGTGATACTGTCAGTGTACGTTGGTCATACAGTAGATTGTTTCCTTTGTCTCATACTGTGTGTCTCATAGTGCCACATTTTGCAGTGTATTTATAAAGTGGCAGTATATCCTCAATATATTATTTATTATCTTAGTATTGAGATGCATCACAATTTCATCAGTTTGTTTAAATAATTTAGGATCATATAAAAACTTTAAAAATAAGTGTGATTGCAAATTGTGGAATTTTGTGGAATTTTTTAAAGTTTGTAGCTGCTGGAGTTTGCCAGTGTAAAGATTCACATGTTGTTGTTTTTTTTATATAAAGCAAAAATGGACCAAACACTACTTTAGTCAACTTCAGCACAGATAACAGGAAGGAAACAGGCACACATTTTACAACCCGCATACCCACAGGTACTTATAATTACAAGAAGATATTATATTAACAAGAAGACAAAGCACATATAACAACTGTATACTGTGGCCAATCCAGAAAACATAAACCATCGTGCCATTAAACTTAAAAGTAGGTATTTGTTTTGTCCTGCTATAATGATATTATTGTTCCCCCAGCTGTTCAAAAGTTTCTGGCTTTGTTTCTCTGTAATACTGCTTAATTATTCAATAATTTTGAATTCATTTACAAGTCCCTCATAAATATCTATATTACTATAATCCATAATTATTTTAAAAGTCCCTCAGAATTGTCACATAATTACACTGTTGTTTGTGGACTATAATGTCAAAACATTACCACATTTTGCAGTCTGTTTTGATATAGAATCAAGAGTTCTATCAAATTTGTTCAATTTCATTCGTATAAGTTACAGTTCTTTGCTTTAAACTATTGTATGGACATTTTTCTGTCCTGACACACATAGAAATATCACTTTTACTCATAAATGGATTTACATTTACTATGTTTATACATTCTCTTGGATTCCCATGCTGAAATGGTATAAATAGCCAGTGTGTATGCCGTCTCGAAGAGATTTTTCCCTATCTTTCCCCATGTTGACTCATAACAAATTGGTCACTGCCTGGCGGGCAGGTCACCAACAGGCCTCACCTCACGTCTGCATCAGGATGCAGCCCAGTGTCTGCTGCCCCGCTCGGCTCGGCTCAGCTCTGCGGCCAGCCCGCGATGATAAGTCACCCAGCCAGCCAGTATTGATTGGGGGTCCTCGAGGCTTATACAAAGGCAAGGAGGGAGGTGACTGATTGTGTTTTACAGAGAACATTATCACTCCACTCAACGCAGGAGGGCCGACAGAATTTCCTCGCCCAAGAAATGGAGACGACCACACGGGCTGGGAGTATATGACTTGACTCACTGAAGCGCTAAGTCCAATTTGAAAGCCAAATTGTGAGGCTTAGAACAAAGGGGACAAAAGAGAAATGGTTACAGTTTGTCTGGTGATTTTTCTCCCTTTAGCGCTGACCAGTCCATATAATTCTGCCCTTTCTATTTGCTGCATTTTCTATAAATTCATAAAAGTGCTGAAACAAATTGCCTTCTTCTGTACGTGCTCTGCATGCTCTCACTTTAAAGCCCACACAGGGAGAAACTCCGCAGTTGTAACCTCAGGTTTCGTCTCATTTTTCCACCTCATATTTAGTTCTTTTATTGCGCCAGGTGGATATAGTAGGATAGCCCTGGATGACTTTGTCAAAGGTAGGCTACAGAGAACAAGGTACTTTTCATGCACTATTCCTTATGGGAATTTAAATAACTGTTTATCTTAGCCTATTTTTTTACAAAGAGGATTTATGTCAGAGTCAGGGCCTTGGCATGGTTTTTATCAACTCTGCTTGCAGATTAAATGTGGATCAGGGTGAGAGCTGCTCCCACTGAATGCCATAATGCACAATAGAAGATGAACGCCACTCATAAAAAACTGCTTCACGATGATGGTACTGTTGTGTCTAGAACCCTTGTCTCAGCTATGTCCTTCTCTAACTCTCTGTATCTTGTCTCCTCTCGTCTCCTTTCCTCTCCCCTCCTCTCCCCATCTTTATCATTTTCTGCCTAAATAAAGCTTGCACTCTCCCCGAGTAATCAGGCAAGAGTATCAGGATCTAAAAGACTCACACAAGCTCCCTTATCAGCCAGGTGCAATCTGAGGCTGCTGCCGCTTAACAAGGAATTAAACATTTTTAAATGCTGCTGCCACCACTTTAATTGATTGATGCTAAAAGTTTGGAAAATAAAAGCCTAGTGTGTCAAGCGCTGCACTGCTTTCCAGGCCCTGCCGGACCCTGCAGAGAGAGGAGCCCTGGATTAGAAGTGGCAGCTCGCATTTTCAGCATCAACCGGCCCTGTCATCTCGGCCCAGCCAGGATGTGTATGTAGGTGTGAGTGTGTGTGAGTGTGTGTGTGTGGCATGTATGTCTGCCACTTCACATGGAGAGCAGCGGCTGAAAGACACATGTACTCGAAATAAGGGAATCAATAGAACACTTAATGAACAATTAGGAGAACAGCTGTAGGCCTGTCAGACACCCATCTGTACA
Source organism: Maccullochella peelii (assembly GCA_002120245.1). Lineage (NCBI taxonomy): Eukaryota > Metazoa > Chordata > Actinopteri > Centrarchiformes > Percichthyidae > Maccullochella > Maccullochella peelii. The sequence continues at coordinate 141,754 of LKNJ01000777.1, forward strand.
CAGATCTGCTCTGAGAGAGGGAGAGCAAGAGTGAGGCCTCACTACAGCACCAAGGCTATCGCTTCAGGACATATGCAACCCCCCCTTTAGCCTATCTACATCCATTTACAGCCTGCTCCCTCCCTCAGCTCCACGCTGTGAGAGCCAGGCCCAATTTAGCCATGCAGACCTCCATCTCCTTCCATCCCTCACCTCACATTAGCAGGAGAAGCCGCTAAAGATATGGAAATGGCACAGGACATCCTTCAGGCTTGTGTCAGGGGAGGGGGATCGATAAATTTGACAATCCATGGCATTTAATTAAAATGGCTGCCGGAAGCTAGGCAGTTTGTTTTTCTGTGTGGGACCCAGCCCGGCGTTTATTGCTCAAATGAATACATAAGTGTATTCATAAGCACCCCGTACATTAAATCCACCTCACTCTTTGAGATGGGTTGGGGGGCCTTTCAACTTTTAACGCTGAGCGAGCACACGGACAGATGAAATTAATATCTCCACCTCTCCCCCCAGTGATTTTTAACGTATTCTTGATGCATAAAGAGATATCCTCCTCAACGAGGGCACTGACAAATGAACGTCGAGACCACAGTCAGCTCTCCTGATTTGCCTGTCTGTGACAGTGGCGACCTTATGTGCCAGTCAGGACGAAAAATAGTCAACAGTAAATGTACACCGACAAAGGTGTTGGATAGATAGGTTCAGCCTTCGTCTGGGCGTCTGACGTTTTTACGTGTAGATCAGCAGGCTATGACTGACAGCTATTATGGTTAACTAAGCACAGGGATCTGAGAACAGTATCAGAGGATGGGAAAAGTCTGATAATTGACCTTGTACAGCCTCTTCGTCGTTCTTTATTAAAACTTCATTTAAAGAAGAACAACCCCGGGTGGCTGCTGCTGAAGACTCTTTATCTCTCGCTCCCTCAGCAGCCATAATGGATTACATAGGAATCCATTATGCATTCCACACAAGAAAGAAGTAGGGCCCAAGACCTGCTTAAAAATATATTTTTAGTACTGAAAATTAATGCGTTCACACAAGCCACTGAATCATTTTAAATGTTCTTTTTTAGTATATTAGGTATATGTGTTGAAAAGACCTATATTTCAATGAGGCTGTGGGCCCAGCAGTGTGAGAGTAATGGGCGTACTAATTTATTCATGATTTTAGCTGTGTCGTTATCTGTGGTTTTTCTTGTGGTTGTTATTGTATTGTTAAACAGTGTATACTGTGTGCATTGAAATCCACGTCTGTTGTTGTGGAAGACCTCTTTCACACACTACACTTACTGAGTTTAAATGACAACAAGGAGAAAATAATCTGCATGTGTGCTCCTTTCAAACATAGACACAGTTGTCAGGCTACACGCATACCCACTTTGCACTACATTGCAACTACCATGCCATACAGACTATATTTAGGTCAAGATCCTTATAGTTTGAGCCATAGACTGTAGTCCATTAAACCTGATACCTGCTATATCTGCTGAATCACTGCATTCCAATGTGGGAACTTTGTCTTATAGTAACGTATAAGTAAGTGTAGTGTGGGAAACATGGAAACATGGAGTTTATCACTCTCAAGAGAGTGGTACGACATGCAGCAAGGGTCCTTAGCCAAAATCAAATGGGACATTGCAGTTATATCTCAACCACTAGGCCAACAGGAAACCCCCAATGTGTGAACATTCTTTACTATCAACACCAGCCAGTTTGAGAGCAAAAACACTACAATTAAAAAGACTAAGCTACCTCATTGTAAATAAAAAAAGCTATGGTGTAATGCCATTTCAACATATAACTATAACTTATACATTATAACCAACAATTTCAGAAAGTTGGCTGAAGATCAGAACATCATTAGCAGGCCACATTAAAGTTTCTTTAGGGGTTCCAGTTCCTGGGCCTCGCTATTATGCACGCTACCTAGTTGTCATGGCTTTCTAATACACTTAAATGGAACAGAGCCATCATCAATGTTATTGGCTCCACCTGTGCTTTTCTTGTCCAGTCCTACTGGGTATTTTCAGTTAAAGTATCTGGTCAGTCCAAAAATGTTACATCTGCTCCTGTGGTATTGCCGGCCACACCCTCTACCTCCCATCCTGGGCCCTCCTCACCTGCTGCCACTCCCTGAGTGGTTTCTCCCTCTCTGTGTGTGTGTGTGTGTGTGTGTGTGTGAATGGAGACAGGTGTGCTGGAGTCACAGCAGAGTTCCACCAGCTGAAACCAGTTCAGTAATCAAGACCTCTACTAATACTCTGCTCAGCCCTTTCCACGTTGCCAGATCGTAGTTAGTATCAGTATCAGTTAGTCTGCATTTAAACCCTTTTTTTTTTGCCAGCATATCCTGTTGTTGGTTGTTCAGCTCAGTCTAACACTTCTTCCTTCTGCTCTGCAATTCCGTCTGGCACCTGCCTCCTGGTCCTCGTCTTGCCTGCTCTGCACTCCTGTGTACTGCCACCACTCTCTGCCTCAGCTTCCCCAGCCAGCCTCAGCCCTGGTTTCCTTCTGCCAGTACAAGTTTCTCAGTGCTGTTGAAATAAACACCCGTTTACCATATTTCTATCTCCTCGTCTCTGTCTGCACTTGGGTCCTTCAGTTCAGTATCGTAACAAAAAATTGGCACAGTGAAATTCATTCCTGCATCTTTCCTCAATAGGTTGTGCTAACAGTTTAGTGACAGTATAGTGGCAACTACTAGGCTGTAATTGAACAAGTTAACAGTTAATTCAAAGGAATGATTTTGTGCCATCCAATCCTGCTTCACAACTGAGTGCAAACCATGCCGCATTTGTTTTGTGGAGCAGTCTTATATACGACCTGTGTCCAATGATTGACCAAGCCTTTAATTACCGCTCCCTATATGCAACTTTTTGGCATCAACTATCAACATATGAACTAGGGCTGCAGATTATTCTCTATTAACTGCTTGACCTTAAAACATAAAATAGTGAAAAATGTTTCCCAGATGCCACTGAAATTGTTTATTTTGTCTGACCAGTCAAAAGAACAGTCTAAAACCCAAATAAATATTCAGTTTACAATCATAGAAGACTAAGAAAGCTTGCAAATATTCACATGTGTGAAACTAGAACCAGTAAATCTGGTTCTGGAGATTTTGCCTAAAAAATATTTAAACAATGAATCATATCAAAGTTGTTGCCAATTAAATTTCTCTTGATTGCCTAATCGTTTCAGTTCTAATACGAACACTTAGTTGTGGCATGTCATCATCCTAACATTTCTGCCTCTCTCTCTCTCTCTCTCTCTCTCTCTTACTCACACACACACACACACACACACACACACACACACACACACACTCTCTCTCTCTCTTTCTCTATTATATGCACACTCAGCAGACTGCAGCTTTAATATTTGCCTTGGACAATGGTCCACTCATTGTCCACTCAAGAGTTTCAATATACAGAATGATTATCAGGTGTATAATTTTTTACAATTCTAATTTCTGGGGCATTAAAAGGTTAGATTGCACCATTAGGTTGACTGTGAGCACAGGTGCTGATTAAGTTGATTCACTGAGGCAATTACAGCCAGATCCCCTTTAATTACTGTGGGTTTTATTGCAACTGCGTGATAATGGTGCACAGGGCCTGCAGGAGTTTTAGATGGAGATGAGATTGCAAAGTATCACACACAGACACAAATCTACAGGATGGAGGAGATCTTTCACACGCACACACACACACAGACACACACTGACATATGCACACACAAAAGAAAGAAACTCACATGGCTTTCTCTCAGTATTTCTCTCTCGATGTATCTCTCTCTGTCACACACACTCATTCAAAATCACACACATACTCACTCTGTGTCATTAGGCAGAGGGGAATACTAACTGGACAAAACTTACAGGCCACAGCATTGCGGAGACTGATGCTAGTTACAATCCAAGAGTCAGGTAGAGCTAAGACTTATGGTGTGTGTGTGTGGTGGATGATACGCACTCCTAAATTCATAGTATGTCCTGCCACATGCATTTACACACACAGACAGGCTGACACCCTCCTAACCTCCATTCACACATTCACACATACACACAACACACTTGCCACCCTGCTCAACACAGGCATGCAATAAGAAACAAGTCGACAGCTACACAGCAGGCAATATCCCCTGCCTTCAGCCTCGGTGCGTGTTTCGGATGCATTTGGTTAGTAAAAGCTGACAGAGGGCCGGCCATGCCTCAGAGGACAGCAGAATGAGGAATTTCGGCGTTCCTCCACATCACCCCTGAGATGCAGGAAACACTGGAGTGCTCCCACCCCAACCTCCAACACACACACACACACACACACACACACACACTAACACAAACCGTGATGTGCTCCTAAGATTCCCTGTCACCAGGAATGGAAATCGAAAGTGGCACACACATCCGTTATCTAAATGTTAACTCCAGTGCCCTTCTTGTTGTCACAGCCGGACGAGGTTAGCCAACACAAGGTGAGGAGCTTTGCTTTGGGCCTCTGCCATGGTACACCCCTCTCAGCAGCGAGAGAGGAAGACTCTGATGCAAACGAATCACAGTGAAAAGCAAATTCAGCCTCCTCTTATGAGTTTTGCTGCACTATTATTGGCTGCATAAGTAAAGTTAAGAAGGAATGTTCACACTGATCTATAATGTCACACAATACATTTATCTGTTGTTTTTTTTCCAGTTACCTCCATATTAAATCTTAATGAAAAAGAATGAAATCATGATGAAGCAGTGAAATATATTTTTTTGCAAAAGTTCCCACTGACCTTGTCCTAAAGGAAAGTTCATCATTTTAATTGATATAGTTGTTGTTTATACCAACACTACTCTTGTCTTTAGGTGCTGTGACTTCAAGGAATGATGTCAAAATTAATAGTAATTGATTGATTCAACTCAGAAGATGCTCTTATCAGATCTAAAGGTATCTCCTCCTTGGTGACAATAAATTCTAAAGTTGCTATTTCAAAGTAGTTTGCCATCTTCTAGTAAAGTTGTGGGTTTAGGACCAGGTTCGTATCAAATGTTTGATTTCTAAACCATAATGATTAAAGTCAGTGAAACTCATTGCGTCTTCTGTTGGCCTTGTTTTTGTATGCATAGGTACAAAAGTCCATCCATCCATCCATCTTCTAAACCACTTACAGCAAGTGACCGACACTCCAGCAAATTAATGATGAGTTAAGTCTGGGCAATGTGTTTGAAATTACTAACAAAATACTGTTAAGAATGCTTTTCCAATAATGAAATGCAAAATCACATATACACTAATACACTAATACACTTGAATTGACTGTTTCACTGCAAAATTTTCACATGCCTTTTAAAACCTAAATAAGCAATTATGGTAGCTTTAAATTACATTTAGTTTGGGATCATTAAAACGTATTACTTTGCAAAACAATAAAGTAATATAAGCAACCATATACTCATAATATTAATCCATCGAAAGTCAATAAATATTGAATTATTATTATTAAGTCCTATCATGAATTTATGGTTCATTGAAAGATCACATACTTCTTGTTGCCGTGTTTATTTGGAATATGGTACGAATCTCCTGTTTGATTCCTGGGGTTAAAAAAGTTGAGGAACCTTTGACCTAATATTGTAGGTCATGTTCACGTGGTGGAGCACCCTTAAAGCTCCTGTTCTGTGTGGTGCTGATTAATCACAGCATCATGACGTCTGGCTTCAACCCAGAAGAGATGTGCGAGGCATGCACTGCCTCAGCATTTCTCCAGGAACTCCTGTGAACAGGATAGATGGGGGATGAGTTGGTAGAAGGACACGGGTGGAGACAAGTGGACAGTTGTGTGGACAGACTTGAGACTCTGACTGCAGCCCGATGCCGCACAGGCGGTATTTACGCTCCGACGGCTGCGGGACCCGGGAGCCGGATATATTTAGCCGCCTAGAGATATCACGCCGAGATGAGATTTCAAAGTGAAGTACCTGTTTGAAGATGCATGACATTCCACAAGGGTGGGCAAGGGCTACTGGGTATAAATCTAGCACCCCTGCACCTGGTGTGAAGACAGGGAGGGAGTGTGACACCTAAGATTTAGAATGACTTACACACAAGCCATACATGTGTAAACTACACACTCATCCATATAAATTTACACACTACCTATGAATGGAAAAGACCGGACACTTTTACTTTTTAGCTCTTGAACATCCACACAGCACCACACACACATTTACACAGAGTGTGCATATTGTATTTTCCCCTGTGTCTTTCCCTTTTTGTTGAATCTATGTCTCCTGGATGTTCTCAGTGTCATCCATCATGGTCTGATCTTGGCTGGAGGAGATCCTGAGAACCACGGGATTAGAAGAAATAGAAAAGAGCACTTTGTGGTGTATCACAGTCATCTTCTTCAGTACGGCTAAATGACACAAATCTGATTATATTGTCATGGAAAAGAGAAGTGTGTTATATGTTGACATTGTGTGCATGAGACTCAGAAAGACACCCCAGTCAGTACTCAGAATATGTGTAGCTTCCATAGGCCTGGAAGGGAAGTAACGCATTAAGAAGCACCTTCTTGCATTATATATGTCCATACCATTAATTTTACAGTAAAATTATATGATTCATCTTGTATTACATGCACTCATATTGAAGGATCTGCGTTGTTCTTGTTTTTCCAGTTTCATCCAAAAGTCTTTGAAGTTGTTGAGAAATGAACTCAAAATGTTTATACCCAGTTTCCTCTCCCATTTTCTGTAATATTTTGAGGATAACATCTAAGAACTCAACCTAAATGCCTTCAGCGAATAGTCCCAATGGTCTCCTTGTCCCAGTGGAGGCCTCATCAGGTGTTTATTCCAAATACAGATATGATCTGATTTTATCACCTTCCCTGTTGATCCCTCCAAGGACTGCATGCCACAAGCCATTTCTTCCTGTGGATGACACCAAAATAAAATCTTTATTGGGCGTCTGAGTCTTTACGTGCACCCCCCCCATCATCCATCTGTGGAACAGAGGAATGACTCTCGTGGACTCCCTCTTTGTGAGGAATTTGCTCGGCTGCAGATTAGATTTTCAGGAATCTGCAAAGTCAATGACACTTTAGGCAACTGTGTTAAACAGGAGCGCATGGTGTATGTGTCTGGTCTATGTGTGTGTGTGATCGGCTTGCTTTGTAAAGCCACCACTGGCTTATTGCATTTCCCCTGAGCCTGTGACTCATTAATCAAATATTCATACATCCCCTGTAAATACATGGAGAACACAGTCAACCCTCAGAGCTCTGTGTGCCCCCCAGCACAAATGCTCTTTCATGTTTCTGACAAAAATCCCCAAATGTCCCATCCCCTCCCTCCTGTCCATTCAACCCTTCCTCTTCCTTCCAATCTTCCAAACTTAAAGAATGTCGCTAGTCCTTTGCTCCTGCATACTTAATGTTCCCGCTCTCTCCACACAGCCGGTCGGCCGTCAACAAAAAAGAAAGAAAGACATGGACGGACACACAGATCAGACAGGGGATCTAAATGATGCCTTTATGTGTTTTGCCATTGCTTCTCCATGGTAGAAAAGAGAACAGATAAGGGATTCTTCTTCCATTCTGTCCATCCATCCTCACCCTTGCCCTGGCTCCCTCACAGAAGAGACAGTTCCCTCCTTTAAAAAGCAAGGCTCATCATAATACAAGAATTTGTATTGTACAGGAAAACAGTCCGGCATAACTCAAACTAAGGGGGCAACACATAGATTATCCATGGTAACAGAGCTTTGCACACAAGGATATTTTCTTTTCCTCCACAGAGGAACACAATTGCCGCCAGTGTCAGTGGGTCACATTTTTTCCGGTCCCTGGTTAATGGGCTGTAGAGATGGTTAGCACGTACGATTAGTTTTAATCTACTACATTTGACTGGGAGAGAAAGGGATTGAATATATTTCAACACACCACTGAGGTTTGTATCTAGCACTGAAAATGAAGCAAACAATTTTTTTTATTCTACTAGAGTCGCTTCAAATTCTTCAAGTGGACCCAAAAGAAGCAAACCGATTAAGAAAGTCAAATATTTTGACTTTATTCAACTTTTTTGCCTGGCAGTGTTAAAAACATTTTCTACGTTAATTTGTGCAAACAAGACATGCAGGAAAGCACATGAAAAAGATTCAGAATACTAAAGTGTTTTTGAAGTGATTAATCAAAATGCATGATCAAGTTTTGTGTTCTAATGTACTTCTTCACATCTAGTTTGTTGTTAAGGTGTAGTAACTGTAAAAGTGTGTTGTAAGAACATCCATAGATCATTTAGTCACTCACTAAAAGTAGCAGATATAATAAGAAACATAACATGAAATGTTAGAAAATCCCTTTTGTATGAAAAAATACCTCACAAAAATGCATTGAAATAACAGGCCAAAATTGTACACAGCATACAAAAATAAGATTGATTTGGAGGGTTAATATATGTGGTGTAGACTGCTACTCCAAATTAATTCAACTACACTATACTATATATTATTATTCCCTAAATCTGACTTGAGAGTGTGTTAAATGCGTTTTAGACATATACAAAAAATGCTTTTACAGCTAAAGAATTCTATCGTGATGGGTAATTTATGACAGATAGTGCTTAGTGAGACATAGCACATGACGTTATCCCTTTGACAAACTCTCCAGTCACCACTGGTCACTTGCACTGCGATGCATAATGATAAAAAATGAATACCACTCAAACACACGCTATGGCAAGCAAACAATCCTATCATGTTGGCAGAATTATGAAAAAGTGTCCTTCAAAGCACGTGTCCCATATGCTTCTGTTGAGGTGTTTCAGGCGGGTGAAGAATTCATCTTGTCTGATATATTTTTGACAAAGAAGTTTGGAAAAGTTACTTGGCTCAATCTTCAGAGAGCCCTCAGCCCATATTAATTAAGGTTTTTACAATACAATCCTTAGCCCAATGCTAACCACACTTAAAAAAAGGTGTAGCAATTTTGAAAAGATTTTCAAGTGGGTTAAAGTTTAACACCAATTTTATTCATAGTTACTACTGCTCATTGACACTTGAAAGCATGTCGATAAAGGAGTGGGGGTGATCATTATAAGAAACATGATATAAAGTGCAAAAAGTCCTACACCAAATCTCCCAAAATCTGGTGTGTTGATATAGGGGCTATCAACAGCTTGTGTAAATTCCATAAAATTACAAATAATGGTCCAACATGAATAGTGTTCCCCTTCTCTAGATGAATATATAAAAAATGTTAGGTCATTAAATTAAGCAGAACACCAAAACAAAGTCCTGACTAAATGTTCAGCAAGCTCACATTGCCAGGCAACAAATACCAGTTAACAACAGTTTTGGCAAAAAATTGCTCAGCAACAGCAAAGTTTCCAGGACGTACAAACTGAATTACTGTAGTTTAAAAAAAGTTCCATAACCTTCAATGACAGGCTCAGACACGAGGCTTTGGATATCAAGCAGTTTGATTCATTAAAAGAAGAAGTTCCCAGTCAGTAGTCTTTTAAACAGCGCTGTCAAAGCAGCACAAAGTCCCCGGCAGTGGTGACCGTCCTCCGCGGGTCACGGATGAAGGGCCATTCTCTCTTCTCCGGGGTCAGGCCGGCCGACAGGTCGTAATCTCTGCCATGACCTTGCACGAAAGTGAACGCTGGGTATTTCTCCTTCGCTGACGGCTGCAGCAGCTGGAACAACAACAGAAACAGTGTTTCAGAGAAGTGCCAGCGTTACACCATACTGTACATTTCACAACAGTTTGCTTTGAATTTTATCACTTAACCTAACGAGGGGTATCTTCTCAAGCCTTATTTGTTCTCTCTTATGTTGCCACCAGAGAAATTACAGTATATGAATTTTAATATAATTTCTATAGCGTCTTCTAAGCAGAAGCATGATAGGTTTAAAGAGGGAAGACTGGTTTACAACATGTTGACTTGGAAGCAAAGTAAGAACTCAAGTCAGATTCATGGCTAAATGGTGCCACCTAGTGGTCAACTTTCATCACACTGACCACATATTTTCAGGGCACAAAACAGAATTAATGTACCATTGTGATAATAATTTTAATAATTGTGAAATGTTGGCAGTGGTAAAGTGATTTTTAAGGAGTCCTGTGTTAAGGCAGTACTATTCCCTACCTTTGACAGCTCTTGTCCGATTCTCTCAAAGTCTTGAACACTTCTAGAGTAGAAGCCTATGGTGCAGCTTGGGTCCATCTTGCTGAAAGGCATCTTCTTCGGTGAGGGGCAATGATATGTCTAGACAAAAAGAGACAAAATACATCAGAAAATATTCATCAAGCTGAAGGGCCAGATAATGTACAACAACTGCGGGGCATACATACACACCATGGCAGCGTCAACAGCGAATAAGATGTATTCTGCATCATTTGATGAATGAAATCCTATTTATCTGCTGTCACAGCATCCATAAATTTACAACTCTGGTGTGTTGTCACATTGTATACCACTGCATGCAAAAGCATAAAACAAAGTTGCTATACAGTGCTGTGTGCTGATTTTTATGTATGGGTCCTGAAATATTCAGGCTCACAGCACCTGATTTGGTATTTGCCGTATTTCTCTTAAGTGGCAGCTTCACACATCCGAGCAGCAAATAAATCAGCAGATAGGGACTCTGTAATTGGGCTGAGGGCTGCTTTAAGATTCATACCCTTAAGTACTAACAGAAACTATTAAATTCACATTACTGGAGCCCAAGTCAGCTCGTCTGTGTAATTTCACATTACCTGGAGAGGGAAATCGCTGGTGCTGACATCCACAAAAGACTGACAGTAATGAGGGTCCATGTAAATCAAGCTGTCATCTGCAAGGACAAAACAAAAGACAAGTTATTCAAAAACATCGGATTATTACAAAAACGCACTTCTCTCCAATTTCTATGCAGAGTAGCTCAAAGTCACCCGCCTGGCCTACTGTTAGGCTTGTGTGCGTCAAATATGCCTCCTAGAAGGTTGTTGCTTTTTAATATCCACCAGGGTGGATTAAATTCTGCATAATCAGATACGTTTGTACAAGCACATTCTTTACACCCACAAAAAAAGAGGTTGTCATTTAATTTTTGTGTGGGGGAATTACTTTTACAAACACGCAATTATATTCGACCATTTGCATATGATAAATGCTGCGCTGAGCCGCGCCTTGGCAGGGAGAATGTATTGCTTGTCATTTAGACATCATCCACCACTGTATTTCAAATTGGTAAAATGTAAATGCGTAAATATTGACTGCCAAGATGTACAACTGAAGGTTCCTCCTGGCTCCTGAAGGTGATGAAGAGTGGCTCACTTTGGGGCCCGGTTGAAATTTAATACATGCCTCCTATGGAAATCAATTACAGCTCACAACTTGGGAGGTTTACTTGTGATAAATGGGTGAGGCTTTGATGGGTCAGAGAGAATAAAGTAAGCCCTGCTTCACTTGCTTCCATCTCCACTCCTCTCCGTTTTCCTCACGCAAACAGGAATACATTAACTTACTTTGTCTCTTCACATAAGAAGGGTATATTATGCAAAATAATCTGCTATTCACACCAACCTCTCTCTATGTTTCTTTGTCTGTTTTGCATTACGCTAACACTAACCTTGAAATCCTACAAAGTAGCAGGCCTGTTTGGGCCTCCCTCCGATGATGCCTATGCAGTACTCCAGACTCAGTATGCTCTAAATGCAGAGAGAGGAACAGAGAAATACAAATCTGACTGGGAGCATTAATACATTCATTTTGTTTCCTACATACTATATTTAAATGACAGTAAAACATATATTTTATAGTCACCATTCCCCACAGTGACCACTTCCTATTTACGGTATGATGATTACCCCTGGGAGTGTGTGTGTAAAACCTTGTGATCAAACACCAAAAGATCAAATTATCTAGCTAAAATAAATAAATAAATGGATTTCTAAAAACTAGCCCTGATCTACATGTTTCTCTCACCTTTGCAAAGTTAAAATACTCAGGGTTTGTCTTCTCCCCTCCCAGCCGCACAGGGATGAGGATGATGACAGCTCGGCTGTCTGACGGGGTGGAGGCAGACACTGGTTGGTCGTTCTGCGGGGAGGGAGGGGCATCTAACCTCTCAGTAGAGGCCTGCCCTGCTCTTGGTGCCCTATGGCTATCGATGACATCAGCACTGTACACTATGGAGGATCAATAATACAAAGGTAATTTGTCTCCATGTCTGTCCTATGTATCAGTATCAGTTAATCTATCAGCCATTCAGTCTGTCATCAGGCTCTCAGTCCTGTATTTTTGTAGCCATTCCTGGTTTTTGAAGTTTTACATTTTTGAGGGTGGTGTCTTTACAATTAGATTCTTGCCTATGAGACACAAAGTTCTTCTTTCTCATAATTGTCAGCAAAATTGTCCAAATATATACATATTTTATCCATATGCCAGTGAGTGTTTGTTACGGGTATCATAAATGTCAAGTCATCTTGAACTATTTCACAGTTTGTCTTTTAAAATGAACAGCAACCACCTTATCTCTCGTTACCCAATCATGAGCGTCTTTAAATTTTATTTTTTGACAAATATGGTTCTTTCTTTTTGTTTGACTTGTGTGTCTTTTTGATTTAATCTATCCCTCTGAAAATGGTTTCATGAATCCAAACAGATTCAATTTATAGTGATATAAAACAGAGAAAAGCAGCAAATCCTTACATTTTGAGAAGCAGGGAACAGTGCATGCTTAGCATTTTTGCTTGATAAATTACTTAAGATTAAGATTAATAATTGATGATCAAAATTCGATTCATTTTCTTTTGATTGACATTTCATTAACTGAATAATTGTTTCAGCCTTAAATTCCATTATGTACAGACGGTCATGTGTCGCACAAGTTCAATTCCCTCCCATTTTCTCTCTGTGACTCTCTAATGTCAAACTGATAACATACCAAGACACTCGCTGAATCAAAACCCAAGTTATTGGGGTTAAGAAGAGGTTGGAGTGGGACATTATATATTTTTGTAGTGGATGTGTTTGTTGGGGAATAGACACAGTGAGACTCCTGTCATCCTTCTAAGCAGCTCCATAGTCTCCCAGCAGCAGGGAGATGGTGGAAAAAGAAGGGGTCAGTTTGGGCGTCGTGCCCAGTATCCTGTTTTATCAACAGCAGGCTCATTTTTCATACCTGTGCAGTCCTGGGAGACATAAGCAGTTATACCCGCCAAGCCAGGGTCCATCGCTTCCTCGACAGCTTTCCTAAGAGAGAGACAGAGGAGAACAAGAGATGGGAGACGGAGAGAGTGAGGGTTTTTTTTTTTAAGTTTACATGCAGAGCTTATGCTACGTAAACATCAGGGCTATTACTGGCTTAATAATAAGTTAACTAGTGTCAGACCAGTGCATGTGTTCAAAGATAATTTTACAACAGTATATTTGAATGAGTGAGATGCTGGAAATGTATGAGCATTTCGTCAAATAATCACACACTCATGGATACACACATTACAGGGTTGATAAAGGGGCTGGCGGTGACGACCGATGTGGTTGCTAGTTTATAAGCATTATTTTATTTATCTGCAAGCTGTTTATACAACTTGAATGATTCAGTATATTGCACACACACATACAGTGCCATGTTGTAAACACAAATTAAAGCTCATTTAACACAAAATATTCCGATCCCCTAAAGGACAGCTATACCAAGGCTTTCTAGTGAGTGTCATGATTATACAACCATCACTTCACACACGCACAGTTCAACAAGGACTTATAAAAATCCTGCTGGTTCTTAGTCAGAGTCAAAAAATATTTTACTTCCAATGTTTTCTACCATCTTCATCTTTAATCCTTTAATCCCATACTTTAATCCATGCCCCAAAGTACTGGATGAAATAACAATTTGTTGGTTACAGCTTGTGGCATATAAATGCTTTCTTGCTTCATTTCTTACCACTAAAAAAGTCAATATTTTGTTTTTTTATGACACTTCATATACTAAATGATAGGTCGAATGAATATGATTGCCCAAAAACACTAATCTGTGAATTAATCAGTTAACAAAAATAATTGTTATTTTTGTGCCCTAAATAGTAATAAATCATTATGTGATCAAAACCAAAGTGTGTATGCAAGGTTTAAAATTGTAGCTCCTCTTAAATGAAACTTTTTAGACTTACTTCAGGATGTGTGCCACCACAGCTGGCCCATACCAGTCCCCTGCCTGTTTCCCCATTGTCAGGCCCAAGTGGACCAGCCTGTGAAGGCCTAACTGAGCCGAGGGGCTGTCTCCAAACCAGGATACCAGAGTGCGGTGGTGCATCTCTTTCAAATGTGCATCTGCCTCCTCTGCAGATCCTGGGGCCTGGGCTTGGTGCATGGGTGGTGATTCATGATCGGAGGGCCTGGGGGAACCTTGCAGAGAAGCCTCCAGAGAGGCCACCAGACGCTTGGCTGCAGTGGTAGTCCACGTCTCTGTGTCTAAACGCTGGAGCATCAGCGCCTCCGACCAGGTCCAGTCTGTGGAGGAATACGTTTAAAACATCAGCTATAATCAACATTAGAGACCAAAAGTAAGTAAGAACTATATTTTCTAAACCACTGATGGTGGTACACAGGAAGATCATGAAGGTGTTGAGCAAGAAATCACTAATCAAGATAACAGAGTTTCTTATAAGTTCCAATTTAAGAATAGAAAAAGTGGCTGCCACTTTCTCAAAAAACATCTCTGACAAAACTCAATAGAGATGACATTTAATACAAAATATTGAAGGAAATTAAAGAGATAGGACAGGATAGGCTCAAAACAATTGTAACATGACAACACAGAAAGTAGATAAACAATCCAAGCATAAAATGAAAATCAAGGTCTTACTTATTACTTACTTATCAGTAATGGAAAATAATTAAAGGACCAGGCATCTATGGGGATCTCTGATCTGATCATTCAACACATCCAAGTTCCATTTAGAGCATCGCCACTGAGAACAAAACGTCTTTCAGAACTTGTGAAATTAAAGGCTTTTGCCTTTAACAGACAGAACCTTGTGCGCTTCAGCAACAGAATAGGTGTCATTCTGTTCAATTATAAGTTTGAGTGTCCCAGTATTTCACTTTAACATGCCTTAGCCTTACAAACAGGGTGGGAGCCGAAGGCGGAGAGAAAGGGAGTGTCCCAGGCTATAAAATGGGCCAGAGTAGAGTCTAAAGCATTAACAAAATGACCTTGATACAAAAGTGAATCAAAGTGAAATTGATCAATAAATATACTTAAGTGGCCATTAGTCATTTTATAGAGAAATATTTCATTAGTGACATATTTTAGATTTGACAGAAGAACAAGATTTAAATATTGTTTTCTAAATGACTGCATTAAACTGGCAGTCATCTCATTATGTGGCCCCATAAAGTCTAGGACACTTCAGAGACAATAGATCTGACAAAGATATGAGGAATTCACTCATTTTAAATGCCTTGCATCAACTAAATTAAACTTTCACTTTTATGTCGAGAATGAGAAAACTCTCAAAAGAGATACTGAAGTGAAAGGAAATAAAGAAACTTAGAATGACACACAGTTGCAGTGCATTCCAAAATTACGTACAGTTTCTGACCTAATCAGAAATGATCTGTAGTCTAATTTACAGTTTCTTTATAATTAGGACATATTACATTTTTATGTTGCCCACATCTTCAGCTACTGTAGTTTACCTGCTGGTTAAATTGTCCCATTTAGATCGTTTTATTTTTAAATGAAGACTTTTGCTGATGGCATCAATGCCCATCTCCACATTCATATACATTACTTCCAAAAATGAACACCTGGGAGCTGCAGGGTGTAAGCAGCCTTCCCTCTTGGTCAAAGTTACTTCAACACTGGCTCTTAAATAAGAATGTAAGTTTAACCAAAGTGATTTTCCCTTCTCAAATTATTAAATAAATAATTTTAGAGTCCCGAAATGCTAAAGCAACAACAGTTCACAATAAATTATTAGAGTAAAGCCAGAAAAAAATGAACAAAGTTTTGTGTAGAAGAAATATATTTTGTATTCTCTCCTATCCCATTGATCATCTTGTCACCCCCCCAGATTGAGAAGAAACTCCTCTTTTGGCAATCTTGTAAGATCACCTGCAAGGGTTTTACTGTAACTTAGGTGTGGTACCATCATTCAACTCACCTCTGCCCAAGAAGTGCAGAATAAGTGCCTGAGCCAGCATCATCTGCCCGGCTCTCAGCATGCAGCCCCAGCCGCAGTCGGAGGTCAGGGTGGAGCCTGGCAGGGGAGGGAACTCCTCCCTGTAGGTGAGCCACACTCGGGACGCAAAATCCTTGCGGAAAGCCTCCACGTTGCCCATGGCGAAGTTCTCGTCAGAAGCGTCGTCGCAGGCTTCTGTAGGACTGTCGTCGTCTGAGGCAAACAAATGACATGTGATCCATTCAGGATTTGCAGTGAACTCTTTATTTATCTTGTGTCCTGTGGAGATGATAAATCTACTGGCACAAATTTATAATGTATCATTCATTTACAGATTCCTATCACTATTTCTAAATTGGAACTAATGCACCTAATGCGTTTGTGTCTCATGTCAAGTGAGATAAATGCATAATGGACATTTTTTTATTTTCTTGGAATTCTTTCAAAGGGCTGTAACAAAAAAAATAACAAAAACATAACGACACAAGTAAATATTTTCCCACTCTATTACTACCAAAATATTTGTGAGAGATGCTTACTCCTTAACAGCGTGCAAAGTTCTTGTCTGACAATAACTACTGAGACAGTGATTTCCTATTTAATGGCCTAAATAGCTACAAGTTAATACTGGTGCTACACTGCTTTGTCATCATCATTTGTGGTCCCTGCACTTAAATATGATCAACAGAGTAAAGTGCTAGTGAGTATGGCTGTTACAGTATTAATGGATATGTATGCCTGGATATGTTTGTCTGTCAAGCCTTTGGATATACAGTGCATCCGGAAAGTATTCACAGCGCTTCACGTTTTCCACATTCTGTCATGTTACAGCCTTATTCCAAAATGGAATAAATTCATTTCTGTCCTCAAAATTCTACACACAATACCCCATAATGACAATGTGAAAAAAGTTTCTTAGAGAGTTTTGCAAATTTATTAAAAATAAAAAACTAAGAAATCACATGTACATAAGTATTCACAGCCTTTGCCATGAAGCTCAAAATTGAGCTCAGGTCCATCCTGTTTCCACTGATCATCCTTGAGATGTTCTTACAGCTTAATTGGAGTCCACCTGTGGTAAATTCAGTTGATCGGACACGATTTGGAAAGGCACACACCTGTCTATATAAGGTCCCACACTTGACAATGCATATCAGAGCACAAACCAAGCATGAAGTCAAAGGAATTGTCTGTGGACCTCCGAGACAGGATTGTGTCAAGGCACAAATCTGGGGATGGGTACAGAAAAATATCTGCTGCCTTGAAGGTCCC
>LKNJ01000778.1:0-16876 GCA_002120245.1 Maccullochella peelii
GGTGAAATTATGTATGAAGAGTGAAAACTGTGGAAACGAGAGCAAGTTTAACAGGAATTTAAGACGATTTTACAGCTGCCCTACACTCTAGGTTCCACCAGCCAGGTGGAAAAGTTCCTTTTCCACCTGGCTGGTGGTAAGGGTGGGGCTGGGAGGGGGTGGAGGGTGCAGTGAGTTGTGGATTTCCAGCAGTGTATTGACATACAAGAGATCCAGGATTTTATTCTCTCTTGTTGCACAGTCCACATATTGTTTGTTTGTTAGTTTGTCAGGACAGCAGAGAGGAAGACATGATTGAAATCCCCACTGACAGTGGAACTGTACTGTACTACTGTATGTTCTCTTCCCTCCTGCTCTCTTTCTCTCTGTCTCTCTCTCAATTTTTCAGTTCAATTAGCTTTATTGGCATGAATGTAACAGTGACAATATTGCCAAAGCGTCATGTAATAATGATATTAAAACAATAATAATAAGAATAAGAATAATAAAAATTAAATAAATAAATAAATAAAATAAAAATATAAAGGTACAATTCATAAAAATAGAAGATAGCAAAAACCTTAAATACAGTGTGAGACTGTGGAAGAGTGTGTTGAAGTTTGGTGTGTATGTGGATTTTGGTGTAGGTGTGTGATGATGGTGTGTGTGTATGATGATGTTGGTGTGTGTGTGTGTGTTGATGTTGGTGTCTCAGACCTACCACCATCAGTTCAATATCAGGGCTGGTAATACAGTCCTTCACAGTAACATGACTAGGATTACACCACTTAGAGTTAGAGGCAGCAAGACCTCCTCCTCTCTTCTTAACGCTCTGTTTTCCTCTGACACTCATACCAGTGTGAAGCTGGCTAGTTCAAGCAGACTATCCGGTATATTCCCATTCAGCCATGTCTCTGTGAAGGACACGGAATTATCACAGGAGCGTAGTGAATGCCCAGTGCCACTGTTTAGAGTGATGTAACTGCAATCACACGATCAGCACCAGCCAATCATATAAATGATAATCATATTTTCAACTCTCTACTCATTTTGTCCTGATTTCAAAATAAGAGTGCACTGTTACTTAACTTAATAACTTCATCCAGGATTAACAAATCAATCCTCAAACTTCTTTCAATGAACCAAATTAGCTGGATGAGAATAAACAGGATTATTTTAGCCCTATAACAGCATGTTAGCCTGAATTAGTTAAGCCACTTTTGAAGAACAGGGCCCTGCTTTCAGTACTGTTTCGGTACAGTGTTTGTGTATGTGGGAGGTCAGAGGTGTGACTGTCTGTCCTGTGCTGCCTCCTTGTGGTGGTCATAGCAGCTATAACTTCTTCCAGATGTGTGTCTCTCGCTCTTGCTCTCACTCTCTCTGCGTCACAGCTGGATGATGTACAGCTGTTACCATGGTTATTGCTGTATTTTTGTGCTGCTGATTGGTGACACATATTGGCTTTAAGTAAGTGCTCTGTTGCAGTTAGTGAATAACAGCATTTTATACTTTGATTTATTAAGAACAACTTTTAGTTGAAGCCATCAGCAGCATCTACACACACACACACACACACACACACACAACACACACACACACACACACACACACATACTGTGCTGAATGTAGGACAGGTTTACTGTGACAGGTTTTATTGTCGGCATGTTGCCAACAGACCAACATTTTGTATCAAATGTGCTGACCATTTTTATACTGCCTGATTATGATTATGATTAAACAGAATATTAGGCCAGTATTAATAATCACTTATTTGTAGAACACCTTTCATAAGTTACACAAAATGTAACATGGACTTAAAAACAATAAAAACTAAAAGTAACAGTGTAGCAGCAATCTTTTCTCTGTCCGGTAATCCACTTTACCACTACTGTTAAAAGTCTGTGTATTAGCAATAAGTTTGACGCAAAATGAATCTTCAGAGGTAGTAACTCCATTCAAAACGTTTGCTCAAAACTAAATAAAGTTACAAGATTGACTCTTGGCATAGCAGTCAAAAAACTGTCTTGCTCCTCAGACTAATTAATTCTCACTGAGAACTATTGGCTATGACGTAACTAGCAGCATAGCTAAAGGATGTATCTGAAACCACATCCAGCTAGAGCTCAGTTTCAAACCTGCAGCAGCAGTCAGCAGGTAAAGTAACAGCATGTTAACAGTTTAGAACAGCAGGTGTAGTTAAAAGAAAAGTTTAAAACCGTCATTTTATAGAGAAGTAACACAACCTTCTAAACTTGAAGATGTGTTTGATCAGTATATGACGTTGAACTCTCTGCAGGACACACTCTTGTCTTTTGTCTGTCTGTTTGTCAGCCCTTCAGTTTCTTCTGAGCAAAGTAGAAATGTAAAAGCCATCACTGTGCTCACCAGAGGAAAGGCCTGCTGTTCTGTAGCAGCGTGACACATACAGACTGCTGAAATCAGTCTCTGATGTTTATTAAGACATCACAGGTCAGGTAGTTGTCCTTCAACCAATTTAGAAAGGATGTACAAAAGGATTCATATTACTGTTTTCTTCAGTATCACAGTCATCCAGTGGTTGTATTTTGTTCCTCCATGGATGTGACAGTGCAGACTGGAGGAGGAGGCTGTCAGCAGCTAATGCAGCTAAACTTTTCATGGTCCAAAATATAAGACTAGAAAAAAAACAGGTTTTAACCCATAGCTAGACATGACACACAGCCTGTTTGCAACACCCAAATCATGATGGGAACTGCCAAAACTAAAACATATTCATCCAAAATGGACCGAAGAAGAACACAGGGACCACATGAGCACCAATGAGCATTTAACTGTATTTTTGGCTTTCCTAAGGCTCACAATGTCTCATCAACATGGCTCGTCTTTCTCTGACAGACTGACAATCTTCTCTTTCCATTCTATACACATATTTGTAGACATAGAAATAACTTCCCATTTGCATTAAACGTTTGTTGTTGTTTTTTCATAAAAAGTGTCCTAAAACACACACAGTGCCATTCACATGTCAGAGGGTGATTCCTCACAGACTTATAGAAATATATGACAGTGACAGTGTCACAAGGCTGTAAATAAAGTGTGCTAAACTGTCTGCAGGTTGCATCGCTACCACCATCACTCACTGATAGAAAACAGCAAAACAAGTCTCAGTTTAAATGAAAATATCATGTGTTTACTTCATATTTCTAATTGTTACAATTATGTGAACAGAAGAGAAAATCGAATCCAGCACAGAGGAATAAGAGGGATGACTTTGCTTTGATCGAAGCAAATGTAATTACCATACCACAGTTAGAACCTCCATGCATATATGGTGGCCTTTTTTCACCTAAACACAGCAGCACAGTAACTCTAGTAATTCATCTCATCCAGCAGCAGACTCCTTTTTTTCTGTTGCAGCAGATTAAAAGTCTTCTCTCTGTCTCTCAGAGTGCAGAGGCACTTATCACTTATCAGCTTCATTGTTCCCGTGCTGTGAGGGAGCAGCAGAGAGGTAGCAAGGGATGAGAGGGAGTTTGTTTCAAAGTGAAAGATAGATGTGATGGGTAGTGTCTCTCTGTGTGTGTGTGTGAGAGAGAGAGAGGGGAATGGAGGGCCTGAAGGAAAAAAAGGAAGAGAGTGGGAAGGAGGGAGGGAGGGGCCGCTGTTCTGAACAGATGTGGGCAGAGAGGCTCATTTTCCAACCCAAACTGCACTGAGAAGGAACACCAGACTGTACTGGATTACACATCAGACTGTGACCACGCAGGACTTCTTTTTGCTTTAATTTTACAACCAACACTTGAGTTATAGTCTTGGTTTGGTTTGGAATCAGTGACGACAGAGTTTAAGTGAATTCAAGTGTTGTTTTGGCACATTTCTATCATCTTCTGTAGCTAATTAGTGGTACAAAAATGTTAAGTTTCAGTTTATAGGTGGTGTTTTTTTCTCTTTTGATGGCAAGAAAGTCTGCAGCCTGCAGCTCTGGAAAGTGCCAGTTGGTTTCTTTTTTCCTGGGAACTCCACCCTCAGCTGTTCTTACTTGTTCTTACGTTATTTGTTTTTCAGAGTTGAGAGAGAAAGGAGGGACAGTAGAGAGGTGTGATTGTTGAGGTTTTAACCTGAAGAATGGTTCATACACAGTGTGTGTATTAATACATTGATCATCAGCTGCAGACTTGCGGAAACTGCCAGCATGTATGAGAGACACAGGCGGAGGTACAGTTTCTGTGCCAGAGGAGAGAGGACTGTGGATGTGGTGTTGATTAAGGTAGGAGTGTGTGTGTGTGTGCCCCTATACAAACAATATTGATCAAATATTGATGTCTGAATATTTGTACAAACCAGTGCTGTTGGTCAATGTAAAGCTTCAGACCTTTTAAAGTATTGACCATTTGAAAGTATCAGGCCAAACATTTGACATGTTTTATTTTGCTGTTTTAACCATGTTTGGCCCGCTCCTTCTGGATTTTGGATTGTGTTATATCTTTAAAAAAGTCATTTTATCTGCAGCCTGACAGGTCAGACTTGATGGTGATGTCTCGCGAGAAGTCGGCCTGTATATCTTTGTCGGCAGTAACAGACACCGATGGGGCTGCTCTGTAGGCGACCCGGACAACTGTGCTGCTGCATGATTTGTATTTTTAATCATGACTCATCAGTCTCATTTTTTTTAATCAGAGTGATTAATATGTGCTGGTTTTTGTTTGTTTTGTGTTAATGTAATGTTAATGTAACACTGCGAAATGGCGGGTTTTTGGAGATTCTCTGTACGGGACTGTTTTTGCTCATCCCTCTATCAGTGAATCTCCTAAACTCAGGACAAAAGGAGGGTGTGAAATGAGGGGCTGTGTTGCATGTATTTTATGTATCTTTATGTCTGTTACTAATTGTTTTATGTGGCAGCCTTTTTGTCCAAGACAAATCTCCCTAGGGACAAAATAAAGTAATCTTGAATATTTAAAATTTGTGCATTCCTTAACAAACATGGAGGCATCTTTCAACACTTTTTTCAGTTTTCATTCCCTTTGTATACAGGCTTTTAGCAGAGTCACTCCATGTCCATATATTGTTATTTTCAGAATAAGTTTGGCTATTCAGAAATGTCAATGTGTCATGTGTCACTGGTACTGTACTTTCCATTTCCGTTTGGCTAACATGACTCCTCACTTTCCTCACTCGCGCCTCTTCCTCTCGTCTCAGTTCCTCCCACCGGGGGAGAGAGAGAGATGTGAGGAAGAGATGGAGGATATGTATTTACCAAACGGGACATCCTCGCTCACTATGGCGTCATTTGAAGGAGAACTACTTATGACTCACAGCATCTTAGCTGTCAAATGTGTAATAATTAATAGTTTAAAAGAAAAACACCTGATACCTGATGACCGCTGCTCCAAGACCTATTATAGATCTACTGCAGCATCACAGAATGTGAAATAACACGTCATGTTCAAGAAACCAGTTTGAGATGATGGTGCGTTATCCTGCTGGAAGTAGCCATCAGAAGATGGGTACACTGTGGTCATAAAGGGATGGACATGGTCAGCAACAATACTCAGGTAGGCTGTGGCGTTTAAACGATGCTCAGTTGGTACTAAGGGCCCCAAAGTGTGCCACCATCATCAGCAGCCCGAACCATTGATACAAGGCAGTTTGGATCCATGCTTTCATGTTGTTTACGCCAAATTCTGACCCCACCATCCGAATGTCACAGCAGAAATCGAGACTCATCAGACCAGGCAACGTTTTTCCAATGTTCTGTTGGCCAATTTTGGTGAGCTCGTGCGAACTGTAGCCTCAGTTTCCTGTTCTTAGCTGACAGGAGTGGCACCCGGTGCGGTCTTCTGCTGCTGTAGCCCATTTGCTTCAAGGTTCGACGTGTTGTGTGTTCAGAGATGGTCTTCTGCATACCTTGGTTGTAACAAGTGGTTATTTGAGTTACTGTTGCCTTTCTATCATCTCGAACCAGTCTGGCCATTCTCCTCTGACCTCTGGCATCAACAAGGCATTTTTGCCCAGAGAACTGCCGCTCACTGGATATTTTCTCTTTTTCTGACCACTCTCTGTAAACCCTAGAGATGGTTGTGCATGAAAATCCCAGTAGATCAGCAGTTTCTGAAATACTCAGACCAGCCCGTCTGACACCAACAACCATGCCACGTTCAAAGCCACTTAAATCACCTTTCTTCCCCATTTTGGTGCTCAGTTTGAACTTCAGCAGGTCGTCTTGACCATGTCTATATGCCTAAATGCATTGAGTTGCTGCCATGTGATTGGCTGATTAGATATTTGCGTTAACGAGCAGTTGAACAGGTGTACCTAATAAAGTGGCCGGCAAGTGTATGTTTATTGCTGAAAGAACAGACCTGAGAGGGAGTATAAAAACAGCTAGAAATGCTCTATATATTATTGATGAACAGTTTGTTAAAGGCTGCAGGCACAATAGGTCTGTCCATGTAAGACTTTTTGTTTCTGTCATGGAAGCTAGTATACTGACATATTGTGTTGTAGCATTAGCAGAAATGGTTTGAATATTTGGTGGTCCTCCTATTTCTCGAGGAAGTCATATTTACTATGTTCTAGCTGAAGAGATTTTTAGATTTGAAAAACTCCAGAAAAGGTAAATTACTGGACAGAGATGGTTGGTCTAATTATTAGTATTACTATTCTAATATTGCTATTAGTATTATTTGTATTAATATTCACATGAATACCATTACCACTACTATTACTTTGCATCTCTATGTACTCACCTGTACTGTACTACTGTATGTTCTCTTTACTCCTGTTCTCTCTCTCTCCTCTATCTCAACCCAACCGGTCGAGGCAGATGACCGCCCACCCAGAGCCTGGTTCTGCTTGAGGTTTCTGCCTGTTAAAAGGCCTAGTGCTTGCTCTTGGTGGGAATTGTTGGGTCTCTGTAAATATAAAAGAGTATGGTCTAGACCTACTCTAGTATATGAAAAAGTGCCCTGAGATAACTTGGCACTATATAAATAAAATTGAATTGAATTGAATACATGACATAAAGGCAGAGATATACAGACAAAGACATACAGATGAAGATCTATAGGCAGAGACATCTTCTTCAAGGTTTTCAAGGCCATCTTGTATTCAACAAAAGTCAAACATGAAACATAGTCAAAACAAACCACTAAAGTTGAAAATCCTTAAAATAAATACAGTATGTTATACTAAATCTTTGCAGGAGATTGCACAGACATCCAACATGTGCAGCTCGGGTGTAGATAGATGCTGCCTGTTGTCTCCTATGTGTTGGAGAGTCGCTCTTTTGTGCAGATCTCTCTTTTCTGCAGGATGTTGATAATAGACAGAGCAGGCAGATTGGAGCCAGGACAACACATCCATTGAGACAAGTAGACACGGGGACAAAGGAGTCATTGACTTCAGTGATTTAACAATCACAGAACTAAATATGAGGTCACTCTGATGGCTCGGCCTACACGAGTTACACAACAGACCAGTGGGGGGACTAAAATCCATTGCTTCAACCACATGTCAGAATTTTAATATCCAACATATATATACAGTATATATACAGATATTTCAGTCAGTCTTTTTATATTTAATCTGCAAACCCCTCACATTTATACAAAATGGGCACCAGAGGACAGGTCTTGTGTGTGTTCTAGTTTTTCCGCAGCCTTGATCTGTACTGTAAGCAGACTTTGACTTGATGCAGTTCACTCTCTTAATCCTTCTCTTGTTTCGGATAGGTTCGTTTGGAGTGCCCCTTCAAAACAAGAGCTACTGTGTGAGGGCTGGTGTGACAGTAACTCTACATGGAACAGGGCCCCATTAGTGACTTGTACATATGATCCAAAGCCAACAGTAGAAAGGAAACAAGAATGGTGTGGATGGCCATCTTTTTTTTTACATCTTCTGGGGCCGTATAACAGGAGGTCACAGAGATTTTTATGTTGCCTGCCTGCTGTTTGCAAAGTGTTATGGGTAGAGTCCAACAAATTCTGGATTTTTGAAGTGTATAACAATACTAATATTAGAGATTTTGAAAAATCTGACAACCATATATTTGCAGACTTTTTTTTTTACGTAAACATTTTCAATAAGGTATCTATAATACATTTATTGAGTGCGACATTTTACAGTAAACACTGACACATCTAAACAACCCCTGACCCATATCTAAGCTTTCTTGATCAATCACTAATTAGTTAAACTACTAGAATAATGTCCTTCAACCATAGCAGTTAGGATTTAGACCTGCTCACAATACAGTTGCTGTGGGTGACATTGTTAACTCACTCACTCAGCACAACACTGTGCTGCACTCTTCATAGATCTGTCTAAATCAAGTCCACAGATGGTTGATAAAGGCCCCCTGCTTTTAACTCCATACACACATCCAACTGAACATGACAGTGTCCATTTTTATGCTCATGAAACCATCTTGTATGCCATTGACCCAACCCGGCCTTCAGCTTACATTCTGATTCTGTATATGTACTGTATGTTAAATTGTTCACTGGTAAAGAGAGAAAGACTAACTATGACTAGTGTGTAGTTCGATTCAGTTAATTATTGAAATACAAACAGTCAGAAGAACATCCGTCTTGCTTACTGCTGAAACATTTATTGATTACAACGTTTCAGTCTGTCTGACCTTTATCGGGTATATGGACACACATTCAGGTGTGCAGAGATTTTTTTAATTTTATTTTGAACCATAAACATGAAATTAAGTAGTGTGTTGTATGTACATGCCTGTATTATGAAGATAAAATACATTTTTACTCTCTGAACAAAGTATGTGACTACGTCACCTCTCTGGCAGGGAAAGAGCTGGAGCTGGTGCGGGAGGTGGAGTGGTACCAGCTATATATAGTTGGGCTCACCTCTACATGGAGAGGGGCTGGACTCTCTTCTTTTCTGGAGTTGCACAGGGTGAGAGGCGCTGGGCGGGTGTGGGGATACTCACGAGCCACCAGCTGAGCACTGCTGTGTTGGAGTTTTCCCCGGGGAATGAAAGGGTCACCTCGATGAGACTGAAAGTTGCGGCGAGCAAGGCTCTGACTGTTGTTTGTGCTTATGCACCAAGCAGCAGTTCAGAGTACCCGGCCTTCTTTGCTGAGTTGCTGGGTGGCGTCCTGGAAGGGATACTGCCTGGGGACTTTATAATTCTGCTGAGGGACTTCAACGCTGATGTGTGCAGCGATGGAGAAACCTGGAGGAGGGTGATTGGGAGGAATGACCTCCCCGATCTGAACCCGAGCGGTGCTTTGTTGTTGGACTTCTGTGCTAGCTATGGATTGGCCATAACAAACACCATGTTTGAGCATAGGGTTGTTCATAAGTGTACCTGGTACCAGAACACCTTAAGCCACAGATTGATGATCGACTTTGTGGTCGTATCGTCAGATCTGGGGCCGTATGTCTTGGACACTTGGGTGAAGAGAGAGGCAGGGCTGTCAACTGATCACCACCTGGTGGTGAGTTGGATCAGATGGTGAGGGTGGCTGCCAGACAGACCTGGCAAACCTAAACGTGTAGTGAGGGTGAACTGGGAACATCCCACCTCCGGAAGAATTTCTTTCACATCCCGGGGGAGGTTGGGGACATCAGAGTGGGCTATGTTCAAACCTCCATTGCAGAGGCGGCTGCTTGGAGTTTTGGTCAGTAGGCCGTTGGTGCCTGTCGAGGCGGTAACCTAAGAACCCACTGGTGGACACCCGCGGTGAAGGAAGCCGTCAAGCTGAAGAAGGAGGCTTTTTGGGCTTGGCTGGCCCAGAGGTCTCCTGAAGTAGAAGACAGGTACCGCGAGGCCAGAAGGGCTGTGGCTTCGGTGGTCACCGAAGCAAAAACCTGGGTGTGGGAGGAGTTCGGGGAGGCTATGGAGAAGGACTTTCAATTGGCCTCAAGGAAGTTCTGGAAGGGGAGGAGAGCTGCTGACCCAGACAGGGGATGTTGTCAAGCCGTGGAAAGAGCATTTTGAGGATCCCCTGAACCCGACCAACACGTCCTCTGTGGAGGAGGCAGAGTTTAAAGTTCAGCAATTCAAGTCAGCTGCTACTGCAGAACATTGTTTCAGATATGGATTGTCTGTGTGTGGCTGTGTGCTTTGGATAAAACTACGGAACCACAGAGTGTCCAGAGTGTGTGTGTGTGTATAATACAGAAATACAGACGTCTCGTAAAGAACCCCTCCTACGTCTCTCTGACATTACACTGCGCTGGCTGTGTCTGGTTGCAGGGGTGGAACAATCATTTGCTTGTGACCTCTGTGTGTGTGTGGCAGTTCCTCTGGTACATGTATATGTGGATATGCACATGGATATGCTCACACTATAGCTCAAACATGTGAGACACACACACATACAGAGCACACTACATGTGGAGCCAGTGGGTGTGACGACATCATCATCTTAATACTGATGTGGCATTGACAACACAGAAGAGTTCTGCATAGAACCTAAAGATGGTTATTTGGGCTCATAGCACAGCAGAAAACGTTATCGCTCTACAAAGGACCCTTTGAAAACATATGAAGTACTCCAAACAATGAATGACCTTAATTGTGATTGTTCATCAGATGAATAATTCTTCTTTTCTTCTGTCTCTCAGATCCAGAGGGAGAGGGATGTTTTCTACGCTGTCCAGCCTTGCCCTGAACCCAACACAGTAACATGCACAGGTAATTCATAACTACAGTAAGTAGGGCAGGTTTGAGTGCTTCTCAAGCACACTACAAAAGTTATCTGCCAACAGAACATGGGCAGAAGTCTGGGAACAAACACCCGCAGATTCTATTCCATTCATTGTAGATCAAATGTGAACCAAAAACAGGCCATGCTATGAAGCCCCGCAGCTGTATTTGTGCACACAGATTCATAAATTAAATTGTGCATGTGTTAGTAATTAGTACATGAACTAATAATAGATTGGCAGGAATAACAGAACATACTGTAACCTTAAACATAGTGTTGCCATTGTAACATTATGTTTAATGGATGTCACAGACAAACAGGCTCAATCCAAAGTATGTCCCTGTGTCTGTCCAAAATCCAAACTGAACTACCTTGAATCCCAGTGGTTCATTTAGACCATCCACAGTGACTATCTAATGAGGGCCACGAGCTTAAATGAGTTGGTCTCACAATAAAGTTTATACTTAATACAAGTGTTGCTACAATTTTAACCTCCACAGACAAGGCTGGATTAAATGAAAGGAGACCCGGCGGAACCCGGTGAGGAAAATATCACTATGCACAAAGTGTTGCTGATGTGCTCTGAGCCGGCATGCAACAGACAGCACAAAACACACTCCGCCTTGGCACTAAAGTTGCAGTGCGTCACTGAATTACACATCCACCTTTCATGGCACTACGGCACACATCAAGTCATCAAAACACCAAACCAGCACAGCTGTAGCCTTCACACATATAGAGCCCTACAACTGTTCACTCAAAGTCAGACTGCTGCAGAAGCTCCTGTGGCTGCCTGTGAAGTCAGTAAAGGGGAGATATGCTGCTCTATATGAATATATTCTTTAAATGACAACATGGCTGGCTGATGTGAAATGTGAGCATTAACGTATGATGGAGGTGTCCTGATTTGAGAAAATAATGGAGAGGGTGGAGGTGAAGAACATTTGACGTGTAGTGAATCATTTTCTATATCAGGACACTGTACAGTTACAGTCATATTTTCACTGATTCAGAATGATGGTTAAACTGTTGACAGAAGTTATGTATGAGGTAAATGGAGTTGGTAAATGGACTTTTACTTATATAGCGCTTTTCAACCGTGGTGTCCCAATATACTACTATTTACTGTGGCCATTGTGCAATTAATACAAATGAAAAAAAAGTGTATTTATTTTTGGTGCAATTACTAAAAGGTTAGAATGTCACCATTTATCAATAAAGCTAGCTGACATGAAAAGCACAGTGTCACTTTAGCTCATGGTCAGACCTAAACGGACACAACAGCCTTTTTATTGTTGTAAATTCTGGACACTTGTTTGGTGTTAAGTAAAGTTGGGTTTATTGTTGAGTAACCATGTAACAAATGACAGGCCTGCTGGCTGTCTCAGACGCATACTCAGTCTGCTTCTCTGTGGTTTGGGTGATATGAGGTCAACTTCCTGTCTCTGAGGAAGTTGCCTGAACTGCAATAAGCCACTTGCTCAGACATGGGACCACATGTTATACTGAAGAACACGATGTTATATCTTTCACTCTCTCACTTACCTTGATCACTGAGCCACGTGTTTTTGTCTTCTCTCCCCACCCCCACCCCCTCCGCTCTTTCTTTCCAGGCGTCCATCCAGACAGAGAGGAGTGTGTGTCTGTGTGTCTGTCTCACAGAGACAAAGGCAGTGTGACAGTTAGTGCTGAACTGGATGACATTGTCTTTAAAAAGGTACCAAATCCCCTAAAACACACATACTCACGGTCACGTCCATGTGTTTGCATGTGTTTGTTTTCCTGGTTAAGAGCTTGCATTCAGATTTCCATCAGCTCAGAATGTCTGGCTGTACTGTACATGGACACTGGTGTCAGATGGGTTTTACATCAGCACAGCAGCTGACATTCACAACATGCTTTGTTCATGGCAGGGTCAGAAATAATAGAGCTGCTGCAGCTTTCTTTTCTACCTCTGTACTTTTCTAAAATGAACCAGGATGGAAAAGCTCTGGTGAAGCGAGTGTTACGCAACAGACTGGGCTGCAGCTTGGCAGGAAGCAGAGGAAAACTAGTTGACTGGCTGTTCCATACAACGGCATGGAAGCTGGGTCATAAACTCTTTTTGTTTTGTTTTTTAAGATGTTCAGGAATTTTTGCCTTTGTTAGATAATGACAGCTGAGGAGAGACCGGAAAGGCAGGACAGAGAGAGGGGATGACATGCAGCAAAGACATGCACTGCAGTAAGGACAGGGATATGTGGCACCAAAGAGTGTAGACAAAGACCATAGAGTCCTCACACTAGATCAAGGATCAGTAGTTGTAATAATATTGGACGTTTTACACTATGCATGCTATCAAAGAGAAACAGTTAGAAGGGGTGTAGCTCCATAAAGGCCCTGAGTGTGATCAGTGCAGCTCAGTGTGACTCATTTGTTCTGGAAGAGGCCTTTTCCACTGAGTTTTCTCGTAATCCTACAACTCCAGAGACGACATGTGGCTAAGCTATATTTTGCTGCTGTTTCCCCCAGAACCTTGTCTTACAGGATCCTTTGAAATCACATTCAAATCTGACTCCAATACTCAACTTTTGAAACAAATGGGATTTGGACAACAATAGGAGGGATATTAGGGGTGGGAGTGTATGTGTAAGTGTCCTTGTGAAGTACTTAAGTCCTATGAAAACCAAATTCAATTCAGTTTTATTTATATAGCGCCATATCATAACAAAGTTATCTCAGGACACTTTTTCATATAGAGCAGGTCTAGACCGACTCTTCATATTTACAGAGACCCAACAATTCCCACCATGAGCAAGCACTAGGCGACAGTGGCAAGGAGGAACAGGCAGGCAGAACCAGAACCAGGCTCTGGGTGGGCAGTCATGTGCCTCAACCGGTTGGGTTGAGAGAGAGGAGAGAGAGGGAGTACGAGAACATATAGTAGTACAGCACAGTACAGTTATACATACAGATGTAAAGTAATAGTAGTGGTAATGGTATTGATGTTAATATTAATACAAATAATACTAATAGCAATATTATAATAGTAATACTAATAATTAGGCCAATAACAACAATAGCAGCAGCGGCCGCTGAGCAGGAACACGGGGGCTGCAGGCGGCCCGCAACCACAGATCCAGACTCCACAGCTCCGCAACCACAGATCCAGACTCCACAGCTCCGGAGGCAGAAACACCCGCAGAAAGCAATAGAAGGAGAGGAGAGAAAGGGAAGCAGTCGAGTTAGTAACAAGCATTAATGGGATAAGGGTGCATATAGATGGAGAGGGAGAGGAGGAGAGAGGAGAGTTCAGTGCATCATAGCATAACTAAGGGGTGGCTCAGGGCTCACCTGAGTCAGCCCTACTATAAGCTTTATCAAAGAGGAAAGTCTTAAGCCTATTCTTAAATGTGAGGAGGGTGTCTGCCTCCCGCACACAAACTGGGAGCTGAAAATGTCCTCACAGGGATAGAAAGATCAGAAAAATGCTGAAAAGTAAAGGCTTCACTCCCATACAGAGCTAGTTTAGAACGAGGGCTTCGATGAAACTTTGACTGAAGTTGTAGTAAGTATTCTGAGTAGTTGTGAAGTCCTCAATAATATAGTAATATGAGCATGAGAGTGTGTTTCCCAGTGACTTCATGATGTTTCCTGCTGATTGTTTGTGGAATTTTTTAGCCTTCATTGCTAAAAATCCATCTCTTATGATTTCTTTTCCTCTGTAGCCTGATGACCCCCCCCCCTGTGTTGGACCCAGGGACAGAGGGGTTTGTGTCTCCTGTTCCTCCACAGATGATACACTGTCAGTGGGCATGCCTGGCGCTGTGGCCCCTTGGAGCTCCAGACTGTCCTGGAAGTCAGAAACAGAGGAAAGAGGTGAGCTGTTCTTATTTTTCAAGAGAAATCCAGGAAGTGATTTTGTATTCAAACTCAGTATCAAAACATATACCAAATACAGATTGCTTCACTAACATTGTGCGTAATCATCAGCTCTTTTCCACCTCTCTTTTTGCCTGTGAAATTATAGAATATTCTGAGTGAATGTTTTTTATCAAATCTTGGCATTTCAATTAAAATTCAGTTCAGTACTCCTCCCATAGTTTCAATTAAGTGAGATTAAAATGAGCTCTTACAGTTTACTCACAGTGTGATGCACCCATTATACACATCATTAAGTTTATTCTTTCCCATCCATACTTTTCATATATATATATGCTTGTAGCATGTGTAGCATAGTAACAACATAGTAAATAAAACTGAATTAACACTAATTTCTGTAGTTTAAAAAATTGCTTGTAATTTGTGATGTAGTACCAGGTGCTTTGATTCATGTGTTGCACCGTCATTTGTACTTTGCATCTCCTTTATTCTACATGTACATATACTTTTTCCACTTTTATTTTATTTAGGTATGAATAAAGTCTTGTCTTAAATTTTCCTTCTATAATAACAAGAAAATAACATCAAGCCAAGGACACCAAATGATTCATCCGCAACTATTTAGAATAAATGTTTCATGTAAACCTAAAGCTGTATCTAGAAAGAAATCACATTTAGGGTTAGGGTAAGGTCTTTCAGTACACAATTAATTCTTCCCCATTCAGTTGATCCAAAGAGGGAAGGTGATGTGGAGTTGGGACCATTGTTGCATATGGTAAAGAAGAAGGTAATGTGGTTTTCTGAGAGTCACAGTGGGTCATAGTTTTGTATTTGTGTTATGAATCCCAGGAGGAGGAGGAGAAGAAGAAGAAAAAAAAGACCAGCTCCCAGAAAATCCTGTCTCCTCTGCCATCTTGCGAGCCTCTATCCGGTCCTTGTCTCCATGCCGTCGTCACAGCTGGGAGCTGGGCAGGGACAACGCTGCTGCAGATAATGACATCACACAGCACAGGTACTGGCTACCAGCATCTTGATAGGCTTTCTGAATTAGGACTCATGACACTTCAAGTCTAAAGCCCCTGTTCTTTCAGCTTCTCCACTGTTGTAGATACAGTATGTGGAAACACACGGCAGTCTTAATTTGTTAGTCTTAATTTGTCCACATCACTGAAACACTTCTTGTGCATATGAATGAGGAGATATTATAAATATGACTGATTTCACATTCTGCTGGATCTACTGACGTTTGGACATTTCCCTACAAAAGGCTCTGTGTTTACAGACAAAGGTCAGATTAGTCTACAGAGGGAAAGAGAAACATGAAGCCATACTCTACAGAAATGTCAGTGACTGCAGACAAACAGTTTCAGAGAGAGAAAGAAGCACTAAATACTGTGAAGAGATAGGTTATGATGGTTTCTGCAGCTGTTACATATATACAGTGGGGCAAAAAAGTATTTAGTCAGCCACCAATTGTGCAAGTTCTCCCACTTAAAAGATGAGAGAGGTCTCCAATTTTCATCATAGGTATACCTCAACTATGAGAGACAAAATGAGAAAAATCCAGAAAATCACATTGTAGGATTTTTAAAGAACTTATTTGCAAATTATGGTGGAAAATAAGTATTTGGTCAATAACAAAAGTTCATCTCAGTACTTTGTTATATACCCTTTGTTGGCAATGACAGAGGTCAAACGTTTTCTGTAAGTCTTCACAAGGTTTTCACACACTGTTGCTGGTATTTTGGCCCATTCCTCCATGCAGATCTCCTCTAGAGCAGTGATGTTTTGGGGCTGTCGCTGGGCAACACGGACTTTCAACTCCCTCCAAAGATTTTCTATGGGGTTGAGATCTGGAGACTGGCTAGGCCACTCCAGGACCTTGAAATGCTTCTTACGAAGCCACTCCTTCGTTGCCCGGGCGGTGTGTTTGGGATCATTGTCATGCTGAAAGACCCAGCCACGTCTCATCTTCAATGCCCTTGCTGATGGAAGGAGGTTTTCACTCAAAATCTCACGATACATGGCCCCNTTTATTATCTTCTTCTTTAGAGGGGCAATAGAGTCGAGTGTCATTCGCAGTGAGCCTGCAGCACTATCAACAAGATGATCAATTTGGGAGGGACTGAAGTTAGCATAGGAGTCCTCAGTTATATTGAGATATGGCATTGAATTAAATGTCGATGGAATCACTTCCTTGAATTTAGCTACAGCACCATCAGATAGACATCTAGTGAAGGAATGTTTGCCTAAAGGTGTCTAGTCCAGTAATAGG
Organism: Maccullochella peelii; assembly: GCA_002120245.1. NCBI lineage: Eukaryota > Metazoa > Chordata > Actinopteri > Centrarchiformes > Percichthyidae > Maccullochella > Maccullochella peelii. The sequence continues at coordinate 16,777 of LKNJ01000778.1, forward strand.
AATTCAAAAGTTATTAAATAATGGTCGGACAAAAAAGGATTCTGTGGAAAGACTATTAGATGTTCAATTTCAATGCCATAGACCAGAACAAGACCGACAC
>LKNJ01000778.1:16926-145925 GCA_002120245.1 Maccullochella peelii
CGCAGCACTAAGGCTATCATTTTCTACACCCACATGAATATTAAAATCACCTACAATGATTACTTTATTTGTTTTAAGGACTAAACCTGATAAGAACTCTGAGAATTCACAATACGGTCCAGGAAAGCGGTACAGTATAACAAACAGAAGTGGCTGTAGTGTTTTCCAGGTTGGGTGTGAAAGACTAAGAACAAGGCTTTCGAACGANAATGTTTGCCTAATGGCGTGTAGTCCAGTAATAGGAATTCAAAAGTTATTAAATAATGGTCGGACAAAAAAGGATTCTGTGGAAAGACTATTAGATGTTCAATTTCAATGCCATAGACCAGAACAAGATCAAGGGTGTGGTTAAAACAGTGAGTGGGTTTATGTACACTCTGACAGAAGCCAATTGAATCTAATAATGAGATAAACGCAGCACTAAGGCTATCATTTTCTACATCCACATGAATATTAAAATCACCTACAATGATTACTTTATCTGTTTTAAGGACTAAAACTGATAAAAACTCTGAGAATTCAGAATACGGTCCAGGAGCGCGGTACACTATAACAAGTAGAAGTGGCTGTAGTGTTTTCCAGGTTGGGTGTGAAAGACTAAGAACAAGGCTTTCGAACGAGTTATAATTTAGTTTAGGTTTAGGGTTGATTAATAGGCTTGAGNGCAGCCAGGTCTCAGTAAGACAGAATAAATCAATATGATAATCTGATATTAGATCGTTTACTAGTACAGCTTTAGATGACAGAGATCTGATGTTTAAGAGTCCACATTTAATTCTCTTATTTTGTTGCACTGTTGCAGTGGTGGTTTTAATTGTTTTGGGTTTTTTATGTATAGCTCCTCCTCTGTTTGCTTTTGATTTAAAGAATTTAAGTGGTCGGGGGGCAGACACCCTCTCTATGGAGTTTAGGCTGGGTAACTGTGGAAGCGCAGAGAAGCGTGTAGGACTGCGACTCTGCCTCCTGGTCTCAACTCTGAGCAGTCACGGCTTTGGGCCACTAATAAAGTCGGCCAGATTTCTAGATATGAGAGCGGCCCCATCCAAAGTTGGATGAATGCCATCTCTCCTAATCAGACCAGGTCTTCTCCAGAAAGTCCGCCAATTATCTACAAAGCCCACATCATTACCTGGACACCACCTCGACAACCAGCGGTTGAATGATGACATGCGGCTATACACGTCATCGCTAGTAAGGTTTGGTAGGGGCCCAGAGAAAACTACGGAGGCCGACATTGTCTTTGCATATGTACACACCGACTCAACATTAATTTTCGTGACCTCCGATTGGCGTAATCGAGTGTCATTACCGCCGACGTGAATAACAATCTTAACATATTTAGAAGAATCCGTACTAAATATGTCTAAAAATGTTTGCTAGATGTGTTTATATTGTTCAACTAATGAGGATATTTGTACATAACTTGTCTCACACTAATGGAAAGGCTTCTTTTTAGAGCTGCAAGGTTATGATATGAAACGAACATCCTTGAAGAGCTGTCTTTATCCAGCGTATGAGATGTTAGTACTCTGGCTCATAATATCTGATTTGTAAGCATATGAAGAATTTCATTCCAAAATGAGATGTACATCATCAGGAAGGTATCCTTGTTGGTTGTACTGAATTTCAGAAATGATGTGCATTTTTGATATATAGTATAGGTAACATTAGCCATAGTGAATATGGATACAGTACGCGTTGTTTTGGAGTGTAACTCTTCATATTTTCATTGTAAATGTTGGTGGCAAAATGGGGTTGTGAATGGGCACTTTCCTGGCCTCTACCCTTAATTTGTGGTGTTGCAAGGTTTAGGTGTCTTATTTTATTTTTTACCCCATCAGTCATGGTGGGTCCACACTGGCATTCCTTAGTGGCTCAGGCCCTGGGCACAAACCCGGGCGATCCCCCGTCAGAGTGGCTGAGTTTTAATTATTCCCTACCGGAGATCTGGGCACCCTAAGCCAACAACAGTCCCAAGCTGCTCCAATCAGGAATTGGTAATAAAGAGGCTTTAGAGGACTGCTTTGCATTCTCCCTGGGGTGAGGGTGGGGGGTTATGTTGTATACTGAAGGCAAATATTTACTCACTTTGTGTGCAAAAGTCTGAACCAGGCTGCTCAGCAGTATGGAAGAGGCAGGTTTCATTCTACCTCATCACAGCTCCCAGGAATATGGGAGACTGAACAGGCATCAGAGTCGCATTCACATCAGTTCAAAGCTGGGCCCGCATCACTCAGTATGAGGGATGGAAGTCCTTACTGATGATACCTGTCAACTTTGAATGCAATGCACTATTTAAACAGTTAGTCTAGACTATAATCAACTACTAGTTAAATCTATAGAGTAGCACTAGTCACATGCAAAAATGTTGAGGTTGACAAATATGTTTGAGCGTTTGATAAATGCCTCCTTACCCTGTATATTGTATTAGCAATGCTTAGTCTTTGAAATGCATATGGATCTGATTTGCCTGTTAATCTTCACAAATTAAAAGACTGATATAGCCATCTGAAGAAACGGACTTGCTTTTGTCAATACCATAGAAGTCCCCCTGCACTTAAAAATGTGTTTGGCTTATTGTCACTTCACTTTGATGTTTGAGCTTCACCGTGCAGAATGATGTTTGTGTTCGACACTAAAACGCCGTTTTCACGTTCGCCTTAAATCTCACTTTAAGAAGCCAATTGTGGTCCAAAATGCACCGTACGCATGTGTGATATGGAAACCTGAAACATCTTGCATCAGACGAAGGACACATGTGAATGACATAGCCTTTATTAAAACTTTACATCAATTCATAACTCATTTTAAATACTAATGTAATTGCTAGTTCTCCTTTATACTACAATAGTGTATATTAGTACTCTATATGCTTTTTCTTTATTTTGACTTCCCTTTTATAATCCAGTATGAGCCTTAGGAGTACATACTGTATGCATACACTGCTGCAACATTAATATTAATGTACGGTCTACGCTCTGCAGAACACTTTTGGGTAATAAGTAATTGTATAAGCATTTATGAGCCTGTGCTAAAAACTAACCACATGAAGAACCACATTAAGGAAAAAAGCCGAAAGCTGGCACAAGGCAGCGCAAAATCCACAATGAAGGAGCTACTGGAAGAAAAGTGCAGTAGTATTATAACACACGGAATAGCATCAAACTGTTATTAAATCTGGTTTAAAAAGTGCTCCTAAGAGTTGGGGTTAAGGAGTACTCACTCAGAAAATACTTTTTTGTTCATGTTTGCAATCAGTCATTTTTTTTTAAACACATAATACCACAGCAGTCATTGCCTTGGCATAGTAAGCAGCATATTATTCCATCTTTGTCCAAACACTTTATAAAAATAAACAACTAGAGTGAGAAGACTATATTTGCCAGCAGGACGCTACACTATATGTAGTAATAATTTTGTAAAAGTTGATTTCAGAAATGAAAGAGGTTAGGTTACATATTTCACAAAGTGGCACTAAGAGAGTTCAGAAATGCATAACTGGCCCACCTGAGTCCCTGCTCTTTTCACCAACCTAAAGCCTGTCTGGTCACATCTGGTTGGTCACACTGCACAGCACTGTGGACTGACCGAGAGGCGGCTGGCTGCCGCTGACCGTGTTTGACTCAATCATGGTGGTGAGTGCGTTGAAAGGGAGTGGAACAACCCCTCCTGACACCTGGCTCCCCCATGGCCTCCACTCTGGTCTGGCCCTCTGGTTCTGGGGGCTGAGGCTGGTGCTTCCAACGGCAGGCCTCTTCCCCTCATATGTCCCCCTAACCAATCCGTTCAGTGCAGCGGAGGCAGAGGTCTGGTCCAGGTGTTCAGCTGAGACCAGAGGCTGCCGGTCCTCCTCCTCAGAGATGGCAAACACCGGAACGCTGATGTGATCACCCTCACCTGGGAACTCGCGCCTCTTTCTGGCCTGGCCACTCTCGATCTGACACTGCGGGGAGGAAGAAGAGCCAGAGCTGGGTTCTGAGGGGGAACCCTGAGCATGAGGAACCCCGGAGGCCTTCGTTGGGTCTGCCGTCCCTGTAAGCAGGCCAAAGCAAGGCCCTGTGAAGCGCGAGCGCCGCAGGTTGCTGGTGGAGTTGAGACGCCTCTGCCTCTGGGCGGGCTGCGTAAGGGGGTAGGAGGCATTGCTGATGGATGAGTCAGAGATGGCGCTGTCCCCTGTCTTGGCCTCCAGGTGAACATCAGAGTAGACCTTCCTGCTGTTGTCCCCTCTGCAGTCAGCTACCAAACTGGATGGAGCCTGGAATGATATGAGTGTTTGTAGACCCTCTCGACTTTCTCAGACATTTAGACTTGTCACAGAAGGAAAAGCACAGGTGTAATTAATAACACTAAAGATGGCTCCATTCCATTCAAGTGTCCCAGTAAGACACGCAAGTGAGCCAGCATGCACAATATCGGGACCCTGTAACATATCACACCTAAATAGAATGCAGCCATTTTTAAGATTAAAAATGATACCCGCACTTTTAATGCTATGACAAGTAAAATGCTATGCTATGCAGTGAAAAAGGCCTGTATGATGTAGAGGTATCAGTGCTATTCAAACTATCCCCGACACAAGAAAATAATATTGCTTGAATATAAGAAGAGGAGACAAGTTTAAAAGGATTAGAAATATATAGCTAAGATGATTGTGATTTAGGAAACAGCTTGTTCCTACTATTGCGGCCATTTCAAGTCATAAAATCTTGTTTTCCTTAAATTAATGGAACAAATGATAGAATAATCTGTCAATTCAAATGGAATTTCAATTGTTTCAAGAATTTACCCAAATTACAAAAAACATTTTCTTACTTACTCCTGGTGGTATGTAAACATGCAGATAGCTTGAATTTTATTTATCCAGGTTTTGAGATGTCTGCATCCACCTCAGTAATGTGTTAAATCAACATCAACGTGTCTTTTCTCTTTTCAGAGACAATGTCCTGGTTATAGATAATGTTGACAGCTTGTTTTATTATGTAAAATCAAAACTATCTCCATGGTTAAGTACCAGAGGAAGTCGGTGGTATTTGTCTTTTGTACTTTTGGTGAGCTGACCCTTTAAGTCAAGTAAGAATACCTTATCAAGACAATTCTAGAGACAAGGTCATTTATATTGGAAACAAATTAAATGAACCCAACTGTCTGCGACACATTCTAGCACGACCACTCTTCATCAACCTCACATGCCATAAATGATCCTGGGTGTGAAAACGTGAAAGGTTCTAGTACTGACGCTGTCCACCAGCTTGGTGAAGGGACTGGTGGAGTTCCAGCTGCACCACTTCTTATGCAGCTGCGGCAGTGGAGGGAGGAAGTCCTGGAAGGTGCGTACGCTCCACGCTCTCGGCCTGGCACAGCCGCCGCTGCTGTCCTTGGCGGACCTGGCACTGGTAGGTGAGGTGGTGGAGCCTGGAGAGGGCCAGTCACCTGCAGGGCTGGGACCAGTGTCACTGTGCCGCAGAAACCTCTCCCGCTGCTAAGAGACACAGAATGCATAAATGTATAAATTAAAGTGAGTAGTCTGGGCCTGTCTGCAGTGGGCACCAACAGAGGCTTTTAAGTGACACAGCATGTCCACAGGCAGCCATATTGGGAGTCTTTAGCTGTCTCAGGAGATTATATTAAGAGCTGCCTGAAAAATGATAATTATGTCTCTGATGTATATGATCCCCAACTGTTCATGGGCAAAGACTGTGGTTCCAGATATAAACGTGTTCATTTATGAATACCAAACAAGGAAGTGCTGAAAAAATACATGTGTAGCAAACATCAACCTTCCCTGGAAGAACAAAGGTTAAAAGACAAGAGTGGCCTAGAGAGGATGAACAAACTAATTAGGAATGATGACGACCACACAACGTAAACAGCTCACATATCAGAGGTGGCTCAAGCACTGAACTGTAGCTACAATGGTCAATGACCTGCACGAGCAGCAGGCTTGTTATTGAATCACGCATGCATCTTAGTATTGAGCATCGATGGAGACTGGACTCAGATAGTAACAATAGCACTGATTTATCTCATTGTAAATCTTAATGTAAATGAAAACAGATGGTTAATACTATCAGGCAACAAGGAGAAGGTATCAGATCTATATATTTAACTGCCGAAGTCAGACACCAAGCGACACAAGTGCTGAGAAATGACAGAAATGTATACCTATTTTACCAAATAATTCTCAAACAGTAAAAAAAAGTAACACTTAAATGAAATTGCTGTCAACCTGAATCAGCACTCAAACAGTCCTATCACTGCACGCAACAACATAGTACTTAGGGTAAGGATATTAGGAACTGACTGGCAGGCTGCTGGTTGCACCTGCTACATTTCCTCCTCACACCTGAATTTCTCCCTGCAGATTGTGCTGTGTGCTACATTAATGGATTAACAAGACGGAACTGTGCTGATTAGCTTGGCCTGCTCAGTCACACAGCCAGCCAGCTAAGTGTGTGTGGCTCATGTACCAATCTCAATCATTATTTATTAAGTATATTAAAGCTGTCAAGAGAACAGCAGGGGCTTTGGAATGATTTCAGTCACATTTGTGGTGTATGCACAACAACTCTTACCATCTGAACAGTACATTACAGGTTCAAACAAATGACTATTTGAGACACTTTACTGTATTGAGACTTGTATAGGTCATATTTGCATGAGCAACCAGGAGAGGCTAATTGTGATTGACAGGTTAGATGTGCATAGGCCATGTTATCCTTCCTGATCGGTCAGCTGCTGTTGATCAGGGGAGGGGGAAGGTTTTAGGGGTTGCAACCAACAGACAGAGAACGAGTCCAGATAATCCTTCACACAGAGTCACTAGCAGCTAGCTTTGTCTAGACAAGAATTAGCTAGGGCTTTAAATAAAATGTTCTTCTGGTCACCAAAGCCCCACGAACACAATGGCAACTTTTAGATTTTACACACGAGGTGAGAATTCAGCCACCCAAGACTTTCGCTTACAAGCCGTGCTTCCAAAAGTGAGGCCTGAGACCCTTAAAGGGTGCTTGGAGAAGCTCGCCATACTTCAGGGGAAAAAATTCAGAAACAGTTGAATTCAGTATCTTGAATTTCAAACAGCGAGGAATGTGAGACTTCTCTGTCTTCATCTCATCACCCTGCCTACAGCAAGAATGGTTTTAAGGTCTTCTGGTTGCTTTATTGTAACTAAACTGAAGCTCTTCTTAGAAGGGGTCCTTTGCAACAAAATGTTATCAAACGGGGGTTCATGGCTTAATGTCTACATATTTTGGGGGGGTGGGGTTGGTATGAAAATAGCTCACTAACCTGGGAGTTCACCTGGCAATGACATTGAGAAGATAAATTTGCCATTTTTCAGTGACCTTTGCCACTGTTAGCCCAAATAACATTTCACCAACATTATTTATATGGATGTCTGCATCGAGGAAACACACAGGCAGACCACACACTGTGTGCCAAAGCGTGCATGACACACACTGACACACAAACACACACACAATTGGAGCTGGGAATCTGGCTCTGTAGATAATACTCCATTAGCCTAGGCTGCAGAAAAGCTTGCCAGTCCTTCAAAAAGCTGCCAGAGCTGTTTTATGCCAACTCTTATTCCAAGAGAATACAAAAGAGAGCAGAGAAAAAAATGCTTGGTCCAACCGTTGCCTCTTCCTCAACGCCCCTCCCATATTTTAATTATCGTCATTTCCCATTTATGTCCTCATAGTTTTCATAGTTTTAGACTGTACTATACGTACGGCAATAAAATGGTGTCAGTCAGGAACACTGGGTCAATTCAAAGCAATGAATGCCCTGTCACCTCTGATGCTCATTGGTTCTGGGATCATTTCCCCAAAGCGAGGAGATCACCCACTGAGAGTTTGGCCATGAGATTAAACGGACAATTTCACTGTCCACTGTATAGCAACTTTCAGACAGAACTTTTTTCTCCACTTGCCTGCAGAAGTAAGGAAATGTCTGCACCCATGGTCTGTGTAGCTATAGGCACAGCGGTGCTTTGCGCTAAATGCTAATGTCAACATGCTAACATGTTCACAATTACAATGCTAACATGCTGATGTTTAGCAGGTATAATGTTTACCATGTTCACCATCTTAGTTTAGTGTGTTAGCATGCTAGTATTAGCTAATCAGCACTAAACATAAAGTACAGCTGAGGCTGTGAATGTCATTAGTTTTGCAGGTATTTGGTCATGAACCAAAGTCAAATGGAAATTTTGACCTGATAACAGCACAATATGGAAAGTGAATGGATCACCAGAATTCACAATTCAGCCTGAGGGCGCCAGAATATCTGTATCAAATTTCATGGCAATACATCCAATAGTTCAAGACATTTCACTCAAAACCACAAATGTCAATCTCATGGTGGCACTAGAGGAAAAGTCAGGGGATCACCAGACAGTAGGCTTCATCCTCTGGGGATTGTGAATGTCTGCAATAATCCAACCAACAGTTGTCAAGATATTTCAGTCTGGACCAAAGTGGTGGACCGACAGACAGACTGACATTGCCATCCACAGAACCACGCCGCTAGCATGTAGATTTTTAGGGCTCCTGAATGTTTAGCTTTGGAGCAAGTGATGTCCTAACTAGGTGACAACATAGACAACTGTAGTGGCATGAAACTGGGCCTTACTGTGTGAGGTGAGAAGGGTAGCCTGCTTGGGCTTGGGGCTGAAGATACAATGAAAACCTCATCCGCACCAAGGTCGAGTTCAGTCAAACCGCTGCAGGAGAGGTCCACTTCTGCATTCTGGGAAATGTCACCGCCAGCACTGACTACAGAAACACAGAAAAAAAATTAGTATTAATTTACAAAATAAATTGAGAACACTGACGACAAGGCCATTTTTAAAAGCTTTTACTGAACTGTAATGGTGCTTATGCATATGAGTTGGAGCTCAGAACAGTTTCAAAGAGAAATTGGCAAAGCAGTAGTTGGGCAGTTTGGGTCTAGTGGTTGTAATTATATGGAAACTCAAACTTTGTACATTATAAAAGTTAATGTAAAAGCCTTCTTTAAGTAAGGACTGCAGCAGAGCTTATGATGTTGTATTTCAATTTAAATGGTTCAATGAAACAACATGCAGAGTAGGCTAATCTCAACTCCTTCACTGTTTATAAGCTGTGTGTTTTGGTGTAAACTCCTTACACCGTGACTGGAGCACACACAGATGGGGACTGTACTCCCCTGTTGTTCAAACTACTCCCAGGCTGCTTTGTGGGTTAAATGCCACAACCCACAAATCTCTCAGCCTGGGTTCAGTCCCACTGAGAGAGAGAGAGAGAAGCCTTTGAATTGTTCCAGGATCAAGCCTGCATGCTGCTCCAAAACGAATGCAATTTTCCTTTCCATTGAAAACTGTACAGACCCACCCAGAGTCCAATTTAAATTTAAAGTAATGTCTTATGACATTTATAACTCAGTAGTGACTCAGCCTATAACCAGTTCACGAAAGCCTGTAATGCTGGAAGGCAAGAAAGATTTGCTGTTTTTTTCCAGAATTTCCAAAAACTGCAGTGGCAATTTGCTTGGAATAAATAGAAGAACTGGGTGGTTAGCATGAGCAGAGATAACCACCATAGATGAACATACAAAGGAGGAACACCTAGAGATACTCATCAGCTGAAAATCCAGTCTCACACTGTTTGATTGACAAGTCATCTCCTGAAAAACATCACAGCAATTGAGGCACATTCCTCAAACCCCAGGCCCTCACTTTTAAATGACTGCACTACAACTTTACTGCTTTGACAGGAAATGAATTAATGGCGGATTTATATTCATGAAGGTATTATTATCATTCCTAAAATTATTTTAGTCAAAAGTCCAAACACGTTGTGTAAATATAAATCACAATGAATGACATCCACAGTAATGTGCAATTGTGGGCTTTGGGCTTGCTGCAATATTTTATATCTACTGAAGTTTGCAAGAGGAACTGAGACCAACCAGAATATAGATTAAACAAGTCCAGCATGAAGTACAGCACTTTAATTGTTTTTTAAGGGCCAACATCAGCAATCCAATATATTAGTCTATTAGGGTGTGTGTGTGTGTATTCATGTGCGTGTCCTCCCAACCTGTGTGTGGCGGGCTGTCGTTGTTGTTGTCCTGCTCTGTGGTCACCTCCAGATTGGTCTGATTCTCAGCCATCAGCTGCAGCTCGCTGACCTCAGCCCCGGTGTTCTGGACTCCCTCTGGCACCTACAACAAAAGCACACAGCACAACGCCATTCAGTTTTTATCCACAGTGCTTCATCATGTACAGGTGTTCCCAGAGGGAATCAAGCCCCAAAGCCAGCCGTGGCAATGTCTTGCAATGCACAGAGCCTCAGCACAGCACAGCAGTCAACACAAATTCATGTATACATAGTATTTACAAAGAATACTAGAAATATGGAAAAAAAAACAGTTACAGTGATATCTTATTTTAAGTATTCCCTTGTTGTAAAACTATTATGACGGGGCTTTTGGTTAAATTATTATCGAACATAATTTATTTTAATTTCGTTATCAGTGCAAATTCTGTATAATTCATAATTACACACTTTAAAAAAATATCTTTACTTTTGCAGATGGTATAATAAAATTGCAAAGGTACTGCAAATAACGTATTCCTTGTCTCAGGGAGAAAAGGTGCATACATTTGCTTAACTGAATCAATTAGACAACTATAAATGATAATTCCACCTATTTTCAGCCTGGAATTTTTTTTGCCATTGACTGTTGTCACTCTGCCTGTGTATTAGAACAGCTCCTTCAATCTGGCCCTCTGTAACGCTCTATAGCAAAAACAGCTCTCACATAAAACCAAAATATCTGACTCGATTCTAGTAGCAGTAAGTGAGAAAATATGTTTTTGTGATTGGGGTAGGGCTGCAACTAAAGATTATTTTCATTATCGATTAATCTGCAGATGATTTTCTAGTAAAAAATGCCCGTTATAATTTCCCACAGCACAATGTGATGTCTTCAAATGTCTTGTTTTGTCTGACCAACAGTCCAAAATCCAAAAATGTTTACTATCATGTATGACAAAACTGGAACCAGGTCTGGCATTTTAGCTTAAAAAAAATGTTGAAAATGACAACGGAAAAACGATTATTATCAAAATTGTTGCCAATTAATTTTCTGTCAATCGACTAATCGGCAAATCAAATTGTTGCTGGTCTTGATTGGGGTGAAGTCACCCTTTAAAGGAGTACTCCACCGATGTAGCATTGCACTCCTATAACATTGTCGGACTCACAATAGACAGTATTTAATAAAATAATAAAATTGATGCAGCAGAACCAGAGATATTGTTTTATTTCATGCATTCTTTATCCTTGTCAAAACCTGGTGCCTACATTACCCACAATGCAACTCGACCTCCAACAGTTCACTTCAGAGATTCAGGTGTGTTATGCTAGTAGCGGCTAACGTAGTCTCGAGCCACTAGCCTCAAGCAGAGATGAGGAGCGGGGCTACAGAGGTCTGGTAAGCTCACCTGTTTAACTCCACACCCAAGATTTTTTTCATTTTCAAACTTGAAGTCTTCAGCCCCAACTGACAATGAATCAAGTGATCTTACTTGAGGCAATCCAGACAATATCAGGTTTCATGCGTTTTTTTTCTGTAGCCACAAAAGGCTTTATATAACTTTTTTCACAAATGTAGTAGTGCTTCCCAACACCTGTAAACAGACTTCAATCAGTCTTCTAATAAATCCTAAATGACTTGTGGATCATATTTCACATTGGTTAAAAAATCTTAAATAAAAGAACTGTGATGCAAGATGTGATTGTTACTAAGACTCAACTGATAGGGATAACGAGAGCCAACAGGTTTTAATATTATTGATATACAGCATATAGGGTGTCACAGACACAGACCTTGCGTCAACTGCAAAAATGTTCCTCCTCATTCTGACAGCATCACGGAAATTGATGTGAAGAATCTGAATAACAGCAAGTACCAATTTCAGCTGAGTACAACTCATTATTTCATAATGCAAATCACTATAACAAATATTTTAAAATCCCCCGCTTCATCATCATTTCAAAACTGTACGACCCAATATGAACCACAGCTGGTACGGCTCTGTGGGGAGTGGAGGGGCAGTGCTACAGCAGTGTTGGCTTCACTGGCAAAGAATATTAAAAGAAATGCCCAGTGATCCCAGATAAAGCTCTCTTTTCAGAGGAATGTCTAACTGACAAATCAGGCAATAGAGAAAAGAAGACAGGTAGGGGAGGAGAGAGTGACATGTAGAGAGGACACAGGGAGAAGAATTGGAAAGAATGGGTATACAGTGTCTGTACCTCAGAGTTTCTGGATGCACAGGAGCTGGCTCTTTTTGGACACAGTTTGGGTCTGGAAAACATACAGTACCACAGCAATTCAGTTTAGAATTACAGACATACCCAAAAACCAGCTTTTATGAATGACCCCTATTTTTTTCCACTCCTGGAAGAGTTTTCCCAAGAATAAAAATCCCTCTGGTGTTCACAATTTGACCAGAAATGTAAAAATGGACAGTATCCCAAACAACTGTACTGAAATGGGAGCTTTTTGACATAGTAACCACCTCACTCAATACATAATAGCTCCAACATACCCGTGGCTATTTCCCCCTCAATAGTTGACTATTGTGGTTTTGGATGACGGAGCAAGATCCACCACGATCGTGCATTCACACATGCCACAACTCTAGAAGTTCACATAGTGGTTGTTACCGAGATGTTTATGCTATGCATTGCTTTTTTTCCTGTAGGGATGCACCGCTGTCACTTTTTGGTGGCTATTAATTTTAAATTCTTTTACAACTGAGAAAATTACTAATACCACTTACCGATATTTACCATGCTTTTCTGTCATGTCCTTAAATCCATATGAACCAATGAAGCATGCAGAAATACTTGAGCAAGTACCCTCTTATTAAAAATTAGTTACAGCTGAATGAGTTCATTACCAGCCACCGGTCAACCGAGGGCAACCCCTGCTGTGACTCTCATCCACTTTTGGCTGTTTTCTGACCAGAGGGGACCTTGGGAGTTAATCTCACTGCTGCTTTAAACTTGCAAGATCTCGCCTTGCTCGCCAGGCCTAGTTGTTTTCCAATGATTTCTGTGAACTCATTTAAATTAATAGGGAACAACTGAATGAGAAAAATAAAACAGCTACTGAGGCTGCTCATGAGCTTGACATTTCATGGTAATGCATTTCCTGGCTTCTGAATGACTTGTGTTGTTGTTCTTGCTAATTACTTTCCATTTATTGAACACGTGTTTCCAATTTCCCTGTCATTAATAGTGAGAACCTGTGGAGTTATTGTGCCTAATGGATGAGTTGGAGACACTGAGCTGCATTTGAAATTAGCACAAATCATATTAAATGGGTGCTTTTCACAGTAAGCTGAATACTGAGGCCCACGCAAATCTAAACCTTCCTGGATTTTGATTCTATCTGGACCAGTAGGTTAAAACAGTCACCTTGTCAGAACAGATAGTATTACAAACCTCCAAACTTAACCCCTCAGCTTGTGTTCATTGTCCCCTGGGACGGACAAGAGGGAACAGCTTGTAAATTACACCTTTTGATTGTCTGACAATGCTATCGGTACCAAACTCACATTGAGTTTTAATTCTCCTTGTTGTCGCTTTTCCCCCTATTTCCCCGCCCATTCACTTTCATGTAGCCTCGGTGTTTTTGTGTGCTGGAATTGATGCCAGGTGCTGTACCTTGAATGCCCCACTGTCTATGGTGAGAATGCTCCACATCAAGGAAGCCGCACATTTGCAGCCAAACCCAACTAATCTCCAAGGGTCACCACATCAGGGACTGAGGCTTCCAGCTGAGTCAACATAACAAAGTGGTGGACTGTGTATGTGCGAGTGTGTGCATCTGTGTATGTGTGTGCATTTTTCTGTCAGACCAGCCCATTTTCATTCATGGGAGAAATCAAAGATAAGACTTGTGAAATTTCTGATTAGGACATTTCCTGAGGACTCGGCTAAATCGGGTGTATGTTTCAAAAACAAAGCAAAAAAACAAGAATACGAAGGTTTTATCTGAGAAAATATACATTTAAAAAAAAAAAAAAAACTTCGTCTACAGCCATGATAGTGGCACTGTAAGGCTGTACTTAAGCACAGCTATGCTGTGAGCTATATGCTATAAAATGGACGGGATCGCCAAATAGTCATTAGGATACATCTTCTGGGGAACATATATGTCTCTACAAAATGTTGTGCCAATCCATCAAGTAGATGCTGAAACATTTCACTGGTGAATGGACAAACATGACCTGCTGGTGGCGCTACATGAAAGATCAGGGGATAGCCAGCCTCATTGGGATCCATCTTCTAGATCTATACCATATTTCATGGCACTAGAGGAAAAGTCAGGGGATCATAAAAGTCACTAGAATTTATCCTCTGGGGACCATGAATGTCTGTAAAAAAATTTTTTTTAAAAGAACTGCAATCCATTGAGTATTTTTTTTTAGATATTTTGCCCCGAAACAAAGTAGTGGACTCAATGACCATTGTTTTATACAATTTTGCATTGTATAAAACATTAAACAAACTTTACCTTCCGGTTTTAATCTGAAAAAACTACCTGGTAAAGGTGCAATACGTATTTGTTTTTCTATTGCTTAGTAAAAATTACAATAATATACCTCCAGGGGGTTGATATTTATGATTCAACAAAAGCTGAAATGAAAATGAGTGTTTAGTCTAGAAAATATGAAAAACAAACAAAAAAAGACAAATGCCTACACTGTTTTAACAAAGCCCAAGCCTGAGCCTAAGCTCCTCAAAAATCGCAAAGCATTCTTTAATTTCATATTGTCTTGAAAATAATAAAAATGTATTAATTGTCAACTAATTATTTCAGCACTAAATGTGACTATGATTTATGACAACTACCAGCCTAGGTAGCAACCATAATTTGATCCAGAGGCTTCCCAGTGTTGTTGCAATTTATTAGTGGCTGCCAGAAGGCAATCTGGTGGTTGCAACACTTATTGTCCCTAATCTATTTTGTCTGTATTCTTTTTTTATTTTCTTTGCTTTTCTAAATAAAGTTACTTTACTTCTGTTACCTGAAAACGATGCAGAGGGCACTTGTAAGTATCATAGCGAAGAAGGCAGCTCCACTCACAGCAGCCAGCAAAGAGTCTACCTTGCTGGCTGTGGGAGCGGAAGCACGCCGGTCCCCCACTGGCTCGGTCAGGTTGTGGTAGTGGAAGAGAAGAGCGAAGCCGCGGCCCCAGTGGGTGGTGGTGATGAGCTCCATGATGACCTCCACCATCTCCTGGCTGGAGCCAAAAACCAGCTGGCTGCTGGGTGGCCGGTTGGACCCGCAGAACCTGGAGGAGAAGGTGATGAGGTCTGAGATATAGAGGACATCGTGGGGGCAGGCATCAAGCACCGAGTGCTGGGTTTCGGGGCTCACAGCTGGAGTGTCAGTGGAGTGTGGCGAGACAAGGGTGGTCTCCTCCACAACTGTGCTCGGGTTAGAACTGGGGTTGAGGTCTCCCCTGAGGTGAGACGAGGAGGCGGAGTTGACAGCCTTGTCTCCTGGAGGCACAGCCACAGGTAGGAGGAGAAGAGAGGGAGGAGGTGGCGAAGATAGGCCAGAGGAATCATCTGCAGATCTTTTGGCAGAATTTGAGACTTTGGCAATCTCCATCTTTGTGGACTGTTCCTGGACCACTACTTGCTTGACCTCACCGTCTTGGGAGGACTGCTGAGTCTTTATGACATCCCCTACACCCGGAAGTATAGGATCTTTAGCTGCTGATGAAGTGTCATCTGCCGCCAAACTGCCAGGAGTGAAAGTCACCTCTTCGTCTGCCTCTTCCTCTTCAAAATTAGAGATAGCAGAGTACTGTGCAGCGGAATCATGGCTTTCAAACACATCAAAGTCAAATATCTCCAGAATAAGCTGGTAATCAACAGGCACAAAGAACTGCCAAACGCAGTGTGTCCCAGAGGAGTAGTTGTAGGGGAAGCCAGGGGACAGAATGAGGCCTTGGACGTCCACCACATCCACCTTGGCACCACAGTCAAAGTATACCTGCAATATGAATCACATTAAGTCAGTCATGTCATAATTTAAAACCTGCTTTTAAGACACTATAACCAAAGAATCTCACATTTATCTCACACAAGGTTTATTTTAGGTACTTACTGACACATCTTAAAAGGTTAGAGCTTTTGATTCCCACGGGCACCACCCATGCGCACTATGTTTGAAGGTGTTGAACAGTATTATATTGCACTCTGCCTAAATTCTGAGATAAATAATGTATTCAGATAATGGCAACTAAGTGATTAAGTTCTCTAGAGGCACCAACAACCAAGGTACCCATCAACAAATAATACACTTGACTTGTGGTCTGATTACTCACTGACATAAACCAGCTTGAAACTGAACTATTCAACCCTGCTGTTCTGCCTTTATATCAAAGCCTGTGTTTTGCCTGTATTGCCTGCTTGGGTAACCCTAGGGAGGGTATTTCTTCAAACACACTGGCTGTAATTATTTCCAGGTGTGTGGGGATGTAAGGGGGACCTGGGGCCTAAGCGCAGGCAGATGTGTGGCTGGGCCAGGGAGCTGAGGACCAGACCTTTGTAGGGGGCCTGTGAGTTTATGAGCTTTCCTGTTGGCCTCAGTTCTGCACTGTGGGAATGACCCAGACTGGCACACCCCCATGCCAGACAGGTAACAAACCAACACCCGCAAGCAACACTTGTGCTCTGGACTGGGCTAAAAGCAGAAGAGATCACTTTGAGAATGCAGTTTAGATGGGAGGGGGGGAGAGGGCAACAGGGACACAAGGAAAGCTAAACTCTATGGAGCCAAACAGGCTATTTGATTGCCCCATGGATTGAGTGCATTTATCAAAGTCATTCTTCAGTCAGTATATTTTAAGTAGTAAAATCTGTCATTTTCAATCATGACTGGAGAAGACCGCTCGCTCGGCCCTCCGGTCATCAGGATCAAACCAAAAGCCCTCTCCATAGTTGATACAGCTGACAGCCTCACAGCCAGGCCACAGCATATTACAGACTCATGGGAGGTCAGAGAGGGCAAGGAGGGCAGCATGACCTACCTAATCTCAAAAAATATTTGTGTGTTCGGTTGGCTGCTAGAAGTTAAGACTTTTTGCATTCTGAGTGATTTTGTTCTCATATTGGAGTTTCATGTAAGAAAAGATCATCAAAAATCACTTAACCATGATTTACAGTAAAAATGTAATAAGAAACATGTCCACAGCTGAACTCGTACTCTTTAAATGACATGATCATTACATAGTGACAGACTCTAGTAGCAGTTTTGCTCCATATGTTACTCTGTGATTCAGTCACATAGCCTTCTCTATGCAAAACTTAGGTTATTTTTTTCCAGTTATCCAGCAGCAGGTTGCGTCTCTGAAGTTATTTTCGTGATCTCACAGGTTTCTACTTTTTGCCCGGAATGATAAATATTTGCCCGGGGCAAAACTAGCGTTTACATCCGATATTTCTACAAACTGTGCCACTCCACTCTGCTCTTTATTTATGCTGGAACGTACGTCAAGTCCGCCTCTCATGGCATACCAGTGGCTGGCACAGTCTGTGGAAATATTTCATTAAAATGTTGGTTACGTCCCGAGCAATCTTTCCAGGCAGACAGCAATCTGTTGGATTGCAAGAATACCTTTGAAGGTACAACAAAATGCTTGAAAAACAACATTTTAATCTTCCCTCAAAGGTTTGCATACCGAACACTACTGCATGTGTCCAAATCACAGAGTAACATACAGAGTGCTGAGGTCACAGATGGGGCTAGGTCTCAGTGAACAATAATACAGGCCTGAACCATGGCGTGGCAGAACACATGTTTGCTAGGCTACTTTGAATTTCAGAGAAATGCAAAGTGAAAGTATGTAGCTGACCAAAAATGCTCGCATGTGAAACAAATTAACCAGCTTACTACAGTACAAGTCATAGTTTACTAATTACATTTAATTACACAAACAGGTGTAACGTTGTCAAAGACACTGAACTGTTGGTGGCATGTGTCTGACATTAAATTTAATGAAATGTTTGCTCAATTTTCTTATTATTCAATAAAACTGCAAAATTTGAATATTTATTTTGCAAGTTACCACAATTCTGATGCACATTTTGATCATTAAAGTCCTTCATAATGGTTGTATTTTGCTGTTTTTCTCCCTAACTGACATTCGGAAACAATGTGCTACAGCAAAGAATTACACGGATGACATTTGAACAGCCCAAATGCCATTCCTGCAGAGGTTAGAGAGAGTAAGCTGATTTGGGGTCCACAGTGTTTGCAGCAAGGTTGCACAATGAGGGTAACCACTTCACAATATGGGGGCATAACAGGGGAAAAGGACAGCGTGTCCCCTTTTAGGGCAAAAATAACCCGTGGTGAGAGAACATGTGTTTGTTCATTTATCTTTTCCATATTGCTTCTTTACTGGCCTTTTCTCAACCTCCCTTTAAGACCTGTTTCACTCTGTTTTTCACTCTGTTTTTCACTCTAAAATATAGGAAAAAAACAGAATTAAAATAGAATTAAATAAAAAAAATAGAATAAGAATAATATTGTGTCATCTTTCCCACCAGGACGAGGCAGCCGGGAGGTCCCCAGCACCCTGGGATGTGCATGCTAGACTACACATGAAAGGGCCCCAAAGTGCCACAGTGTCGAATGGAAATGGGACATTCTTATAATGCCAAACATCTCAGTTCTGTTACATCACAGGCTGCTCCACTGGCAGGCCGCTAATTATTCAAGGATGCCTTTTCTCAGGCAGAAACAATAGGCCGCAGTGCCATGTTGGTGAGCCACTCCACAAACAGGGAGGGTAGATAATATTTTAATGAAGTGATGCTAATAAGAACAAGGCAAGCTGAAAGTTTACATAAGAGCCGGCTGGTCATTGCGCCCCAGTTGTGCCACTGACAGGGGCTTCCCTGGACAGAAGTAGATCAACTAAGCCCATAATTGTCTGAAATGACTTGTTCAGTGAAACATCAGACCAGCTGCTGGCATTACTGAAAGGCCCGTCAATAATAGTATTGTTCTATCTTTTTCACTTTGCATCAGTACATCTTTTAAAAAAAATAAGTGTTTCAATCACATTCCATGATGGGGTTCATAAGTCTGTCCAATTAGGCAACTTAAAATCCACTGACTGATGTGGAACTGATTTGTTGTATAGTACAATTATATTACATATATTAATTTAAATATTATTTATGGTAAAAAATCTTATTTAAAACCACAATATTTTTTTTCTATGAGAGGTTGCATTCTATGTAATTGAGGGGATATGGTCAGAAAAAAAGATGAGAAATAAACGAAAAGATAAAATATTTCTCCTCTGTTACAAATCTCTATAGTATAAAGGTGAACAAGGCAAAAAACACTTTACTTGTCAGTATACCTTTATTTTAGAAAAGACATCTGCAGTCTGACTGACTAACTGTTGGCTTTAACATGGATTCTTTTTAAACCACCCAGGCTGACGACACCGCTGTGAAAACTCTGCAACACGAGCTGGCATCTGCTGAAGTACTGAAGCGCGCGCGCACACACACACACACACACACACACACACACACACACACACACACACACACACACACACACACACACACACACTGGCTCATAAACAGGCAGGCGGGCCCCTCAAAAGGGGGCAGGAATCCTCACCAGCCCTGTTTACTGGAGGAGAAAAGTGACACTGCTTCACAGGACAGCGCTTGAGCAGCAGCAGCAGCAGTCCACACAGGATGCTTTACAATCTCACTCAATTTCCCAGATCTGGACCAATATCAACATAGTGCAGGCTTTGTGGACCAATCGTTTGTAGCCTGCACTGAATTAATTATCCTTAATTTAATCAAGTAGTTTGACAGGGTTTGAGATCTGACTGATACAGACCTGAGGAGAAAAAATGTTAAGAAAAATATAGTCAAGGATGTAATGCAGCTACATATTCACTTTGTCAGTCAGCCACATGTTAGAACACACATAAAAAGTGATTAGCCTACTAAAATAGAAAATGTAAGAATTTGTGCTGTAAATTCAACGATGGGGATGAGACCAATTTTACCACAAATCAAATAAAAGCTGGAGCTATCTGAGTTTAATAAGATTAGGTGCCACTAATTTAATTAGAGTAAAAGGTACTTTTTCCTCAAAGTGCAACAAATGAACAGGAATTTCCTGGAGTTGCACTGGTGCAGAAAGACACAGATTTCTCATACACTCATACACAGTGCTTGCAGGGTACACAGAATACAGAAAAGGTTAGGAACTGTTCTTTTCAAAAACCACTGGTTTCACGTATCATACCAATCATAAACACAGACATGCAGCTAAAAAGAAGTTAGAATGGGATTTTTTAAGGTTTAAAGACAACTGCAACTCAATCAGCAAGATGTGCGTTTCAATATTTTGTACAGCTCCCTTCAAATACACAGCTAGAAAAGAAGCTCCTTGAACTCATTCTCCACAGCTGTGAAAAGCGCTGATACTCGAGCCTAGCATTTATCACATATCTCCCCTGTGATGTTAATGCCTCTCCTGTTGGGCTCACGTCAGTGGCTCTAGTTCGAGCCAGGGTGAGTTTACAAACAACTGGTGTGGCGGCCTGATTAAGCCCAGGCATTTCTAGGTTCGCCCTCGTTGGCCACTGTAGCGCCGGCTCAGCACATTTTCACCACCATGTGCATCATGAGTGACTTATGAAAGGCCTCTTTGAGCCCATGCATGTTTGATCAACATTTTATTCACGTCATTAGCCATCATGGGACGTTTCCTGTAGCCTACATGGAAAAGTGGAACCCTGGAAATTATTATTACGGCTGTGGTCCTCGAACTCACATACATATGTGACTGGGTGAGTGAGAGGACAGGCAGACGCAGGCTCTCTCTTCCATGTTTGTGGTGTAAAACCTATTAACATATTTCCTCTAAAAAGAGCTGCTGCTGCTGTTGCTGCTATGGTAGCTGTTAAACCTGTGGAGCCCTGTGGTGATTCATGATCTCCACGGTGGTTTCAACCAGTTTGGAGAAATCATTTCCAGATTTTGGAATGTGATCCAATGAATGCATCCATGATAATTAGTCTCTCAGCAGCACCTCAGTGAGAAGCCCAATCGCGTAGGCTGGGCTGCACTGTGCTGACACAGTTAAACTGCAATCAATCAGAGTCTAAATGGATACAACAACATTTCCAAGTGCAACCACAGCATCGAAATTGCCAGAGAAGCTTATTTTTTGAATATCATCTCTTAGCAACACTGATAACCGCTGAACTACAGTATGTTTTCTGACAATTGTCGTCAAAGACGTTACAACGCTCTGCTATAGTAGACCCTGAACTGCTCTCTGCTCCAAAATGTAGGGATTTAGCTCTATTCTTCAGAGAAGATACTATAATTAACATTAGGTTTGATTCATATCATCTAAATTCTTGTTCATTTAGTTTTTCGTATTGTGTCTATTGAGCCTATTTCACCGTAGTTGTTTTGACGCATTGGCTTAGCCGCAGTATGTGCATGTCATGTATTAGCATTACACTCGAGTCACAGAGCCAAGCATCTGATTTTCTGAAAACGAAATACCGGTCGATCTTTAAAAAACCCAGAAGGTTGTTTAACAAGACTTACTGCTGTTCTGAAGGTATTTCGAGAATCGGCAAAGACTCTTCTAACCACCTGGATGTAAGAACATTAATTGAAGATTTTTAACCTGTTTCTCAAGTTGCTACTATTTCTTATCCAGGAAGTTGGAAATTACATATTTCCTTACCCTTTTTTTTTTCCCCACAACACAAGAAAAATATGAATGTGTTGTTTAAAAAATAACAAATATGGACAAGCATAAGTGATAGTAAAATTCTTTCATTTTGGTTCACCTTACATACGTACATGTCATCTTTGTTTGGGCTACAAAACAGAGTTGCTACTTGGAAAAATGCAAAGAAATCTTTCTTATTGTGCAGAATGTGGAATCCAGATGGTTAGAAGAGTCTTTGAGGAAATACCTTCAGAAGTTTTGTTAAACTACCTTCTAGGTTTTTCAAAGATGCCTGGTATTTATTTTTCTGAAAATCGGATGCTCAGCTCTGTCACTCGAATGTAATGGTAATACATGAGAGGCACAACCTGGGGCTGGCACTGACTATGACCTTTTTGCGCTATTTTGTGTCCAGAAGCAATTAATTGATTGTGTAGTCCCAACAACTCCAACAGAGTGATCGGTCTTCTCTAGCTGATAGCTTCACATCAATTTCAGGAGTCACATTCTCCCAGAACCAACTTTTATTTATATCATATCAATAATTTAAGGTGATCAACTTTATAGTTTTAAATCAGGACCTTCAGTATTTGGATTAAGAAACGTTGTGCTAAATTTAGAAGGCTACAGCTGTTATTTCAATGTGTCAGATACATATTTAATTAACATTTAGGTAAATGTAAGTATGGGATCAGACTCGGTATAGGCAGATGCCCAATATTAAAGGATTCGGATCAGAATCGGGGCTAAAAAAAAACTTGATCGGGACGTCCCTTGTGCGGTACTCTTACACCCTCTAAAGAGGAAAGTAAAACAATGCAGTTTATTCCAAATACAGCTACTAGAGCTTTTATTTTGAAAGCCATTAGAGTGGCTTGGCCTTTCTAATGTTAGTAGGCCACCTGAAAACGTCATCCAGTATAAGCAACAGCAACATCTTACAGTTCTGATGCTACCATATTGAAAATGAAATTGTTTTTTTATTGAACAACCTACTACACGTACAACACTCCCTCTCTCTGTTCATCACTCCGTCCCTGGCCCTGGCATTTTCATCTCATTTCCTCTAAAGTTCCACTGCAGTTCACTCACCCACGGTGACGTGTTTATCTGTTGACAGACTGTGTGTATCTGTTGTCAGATAATTCACCCCAGTTTACTGGGGTCCTACAACTTGATTCAATTAGAGATGAATGTCCCCTCTTTCCACCCCAAATAAAACCTTCCGAAACACAGGGCGGAGCAACAAAACAATGATCAAATTCACTCTCCCCCATCCACAGCGCTGAATTATGGACTGACAGACTTGGATGCCTCCCATTTTTTTCTGAGGGGGATAAAATAAATTCCAAGCTTGTTTATGCTGTTCCAAAAATCAACTTAATACAAAAGGGGAGCAGAGGACAAAGACATCATTTACCGTGTCCCCTCAGGCAGATAATTGCAAAGATAGTGAGCACCCTATGCACACAGGAACTAAAGCTGGAGACGCTAACAATTCAATATACCAAAGGCTTTTGTTGCCTAGTTCTAAGAATTGTGCTGCTGAGCTGCCATTGTCCATCAGCGGAAGAGGACGACTCTTGACAGGTGGAAGCTTCTCCTAGCTGACAATGTGGTCTTGATGTCTTACAGGCGATCTGTGTCAAGGGTAATCCTTCTATGTTATGACACCAGCCACTGTCACACATCATGGGGACATCATTTTGCATTACACATAAATCAAAAACAGAAGAGTATGGGCTCAGAAGACTGAGTGGGTGATACAGTTTTTACAGTTTGGATGCTTCGCTTCAATGACTACTACAAAATTTGGCGGGAAAGTACTAGTGTGTACATCCCTGTCATTTCAATCCTTTCAGTCTGAGAGGCATTCACCCTTTAGGTTGCCTTCCACAACAATATGAGTGGCAAACAATATCGATTAGAAAAGATCCTTCCCCAACAAAGACGGCTGAGACTGCTAGGGATAGACGTGACATGGTGGTGATCAAATCACATATTCATATATAGAGTGTTTTCTGTTGTGAGCAATGAGACATCACCCTTCCTCTCTTCAGGAGCTAGTACCGAGGCCCACCCCTGCCGTGGTCGATGTAAACATGACTGTTCCAGCCGGCTGACAATGTACATCAACAGCTCCTGTCATCCTAAGTCACATGTGTAGTTACTCTTATGGTGCAGGTATCCATATAAACCTAATTATAGAGTGACACCTCAGGTTATGGCATCAAAACAACTTTTCAACCACAATCAACTGTAAAGTGCCCATACACAGCTAAGCCTCACTAACCTGGCAGGAGCTTTGACTCTACCACAGGAGAAGCTAAAACATGTCCAACATGAATCACAGCTTGATTGAATGAAAAACATGCCCGGGAAGAAACCCTTGACTGTTTGCGTTCCTGTTCTATCAGAGACAAACTTTTGATCATAAACTCCTCGCATGTCAAGAGGCGAAGCTCGGGAATTTGCCTCAATGAGTATGAAAAGCACAACATAAGGTTTACATGCTCTCAATGTGGTTCTCATTTCAGCAGTTTGGACTCTGCATGCCATTCTCCAACTCTGTGAAGTGCAGTAACATCAAAACACGCCTGTGCCATCAAAACATCCTTTTGAAAGCCCTAGAGGATATAATGTGCCACGAAGTTTGGAGATCTATATAGCCAAAAACTTTTATAACTTTGAACCGTGAATGGCAAAGGTGGGCAAGACTTAGTCTGGATGATGTAAGGTGATTACAAAATCTGGCTATGGCTAACGTTACAGGTTTTATTTTCTAGATTTCACTGTTTTTGATGTCAAATAACCACATGGGAGTATTTTTTATAAAATAAATAACGACACTGAACTTGAACTTCATCTTTCAAAATGCAAACCGCACTTTAAAAAGAAATCTTTCAGTTAATTTAACGTTACAGTAGTTTATAGGCTACATGAGGCGGATGTGTTGGCTAAATGGACAGACGCTGACAACAAGACCATTTTGATAACATCTTTATGCAGTGTATTTTGTTTCATACACAACTTTCGCTATTTCAGAAGCAGCGTAAGACTGTGCTTCGAGAAGGTTATGTGGTTACGTCCTATTCTGTTATTAAACAGAACGTACGCAAATTCAACTGTGAAAATCGCAAATTTAAAAGTCAATCGCTAACTGCCAAACTTTCTTATACTGCATTACATGAGCTTGGACGTTTTTCGAAGCAGAGTGGTCTTCTGATACAGTCGGCATAAATGTAATCTAACAAAAAGCATTTACAGTATTAAAATGTAAACTTTTAAAAATTGGTTCATACATACCGCTTCTTGCTACCACCTACAACGGTGTACTGTATTTTGGTAGTCCAAAATTGTTGACAGAAGTTACATTTAAAATGTTGTTGACGCAAGTGGTCCTTCGTGTATCAGATATATGCCGAAATTAATGGTGGCACCTAACTTTTCTTAGAATAACTTGCTTCAAGTTCTTGGTGTCAGAATGTTTGCCGAGAAGCAAACAATTGTTAAATATCAAGATTTACTAACGGAATCCGTGGCGTGATTCTCTCCATACAAGTGAGCCCGGCACTGAGGTAAAGCTTGTTAATTATTGTCAGATTATTGTCAACAAACGTCAACTTACTTTCTGTGCAACGCATCCCATCACGAAGAGTAGATATGTTGTCATAAACACATGCGCCCCAAGCGACGTAACACAACTCATTTTCCTCTGATTGTTCCTTTTTAATGCGACGCACAGTGAACCGTATCCCGCTCCTCTGCTTCCCTCTCATTCACCTGAAGTATCGGGAGCGCGCTTCCATCGTTCATGGGCGAACCAGAACATAGCACCAGACCCCTAGCTAAAAACTCTCCTACTCTTGACTTTATAGTATAACTTAATCCTTGCTTATATTGAATTCATTTTTAAAATCTCATTTAAAAACCTTAATAATATTATTGTAGATTGTATCTCTAGCCAGTCTAATTTATGATGACCATAAACTTATATCATTAGGTCTAGCTATTATATTTATATAGCCTAATATTTCTTCCTTCTTTCAATCTAGCTGATACAGAAAATGAACATGTTAGTTTTTTGGCCACAGTTTTAAGTCTACGGGCTTGCTTATCATTTTCAACTTGTGCCAAGTGGAGTGGTTAAGTCTATGAAAGCTTTTTGTGTTTGTGTGCTTCCTACTGAAACATCCCTATTTTATGAGTTTTTTAAATAACCAAAATATAAATGTACACCTTGTTTGCAGTTGATTCCAAAATCTTATATAAACTTTAGAGCCTGAGCAATGTCATTTTGCTGAGTTATTCAACAAGCAGAACAAACTCATTTAGAAATGCACTAAGATTAGAAAAATTAGCAGCACAGATAGGCACAAAGTGAGCAAGTCAGAGACTTGTATGAGATGTTTATGGTGAGGGGCCTATCCAGACAGCGGGATGAAAAAGCAGTCAATATGTTCAGCAACGTGTCACAGGCATGCACAGAGTGTCTTCAGACCAAAGAATCCAAATAGATAGGAGTGGTAGTTCAATATTGTACCCAATACCCTCCTTTAGGTGCTGAATTTCAAAATATTACATAATATAGGAAAACACAGGTAGACCAGCATTGTTTCTTCAGATCTGCTATTACAAAATTCTTTAGAGAGCCATCCTGTAGGCTATCTCTTTAAGAGGGCACCCAATGTCAGGGACTCAATTGCTAGCTCTTATTTTCCAACAACTAAACAAAATATCTTTGTAAGTGACATAAAAGAAGATATAAATGTGGTAGATGCACAGGGTTTAATTTGACTCCAAAGTGCCACTCCTTCAACCACCCACACTCAGGATCTCAGATAGGCATCCAAGCTATTATCTCATGCACCACTAAAATGTGACTTGACATTTTGACAGGCCTATGTTGGCAAAACTAGTAGAATGTTAAATACTTGATTCAGTGAATGCAGAATAATGCAGGGGAAGAGATCCAAACAAACTATTTCTAAGGAAGGCTATTGGCAACACAGACTAGAGACATTCAGCATCTTTCATAGTATTCCGATTGCTTAGGTCCTACATTTTGGGTTGCAAAAAACCCAGAAACAATTGTGGTGAAAATGTATTATGTCTGTGTTGTTTTCAGACCATTTGCTGTGTCTTGCGTCTAAGTCAGTGCCATTCTTGACACTACCACTAGATGGCACAAAAATAACAGTGGCTTTAAATTTGACTTTTTCTAAAATGTTAAACCTTTTCATTAAAAATGTTGGACATTCATGTCCCTAGGCGTTATACTTTTATTTGCATTAAAATGTGCATAAGTGGGTCTCAGTAATTTGACTGTCATTTGACTGGAGACTTGGATGTAATGTGCCTAACACGTTACACCTTACACGTGGATTCTTGTCGTATAGTGGGAGCGGTGCTGAGGAACCCTTAATTGGATGGTGTCCATTAGGACCTACAGTATGTTTGGGCGTGCAGTGGTCCTGTTGTGGATGTGGGTGGCAGGGCCTGTGGCTGGGGTTTGTGATCTGTATATTACAGCCAGTCCTCAATGTCATGTTAATGTATGGATATGCGTGTACCCCATGGACACATTTGAATCGTGACAGACTGAATTGTGCATGAACATCCAACAGTCAATTATTAGTACATACAATGTGATGACAAAAAAATAATTAAAATATAGCAATTAATATGATTTTGTTACAGATGGTAGTAGCAGCCTATGCACTAGTAGAACGATTATTGCACACACATACGGAGATATACAACCAGTGAAATAATGATGACAGCCTATAGTACATATGCAATTCAACAAATTGCGCCCATGGACGACAATGACTGCTATTTTAAATACAAGGCCAATACAACTAGCCTATATAATCTTAACTCAAATCCTCTATGTGAAATCTGGTATAATCTCATTACATTGAGGAGTGGCATTATATAATGATGTACGTATTAAGTCAATCCATGCATTATGTGTTACGTATGGGGGCAGGCTCAAAAACTGGTATTGGCAGCTTGTAATGGCACTTCTGGTGGCACCCTGCAGCTGCAGGTTTGCTGCAGACTGCTACAACTGGAAAGCAGGGCGCAGCTCTTTGACCACAAGAGCGAAGCACTGTACCACATCCGACAGATCTACCAGTGTCCGTTTCAAATTATAGTTCGTGTAATAAATGCATCATGATCATATAATAATATATAATTATCTCATAGAATTAACATAAAAGCGGTTTGTATTTAAAATCGAAACGTTGTGAGAATTCATTGCAGGCACTCCGTTGTCTGACAAGCTTTATTTGTTCTTCCAGATGCGTTTGCGCCCTCTGTTTCTAGTCGGACAGATAAAGGACGGAAACCAAACAGCCACGTAGTAAAAGGCGAAGCTCGCAAAAAAGGTGAGCATTTATTGTGTTTTATAACATTTACCGAAATTGTCATTTTATATGTTACACAGGGGGGTTGTAACGTACTTACACAACAGAAGGTAATTCGTTGATTTATTTAAAATATTGTAGAAATCACTTCTCTGCAGTGGCGTTGGCGATTCTAGCTAGCGAGTCAGCTAATTTAGCTTGACAGGTCCCGTCGTAAACACAGCTAGCTAACTAGCTCTCTCGCTAACATCGCAAGCTATATCAACCTAACTACCTTTAGGTCTGTCATCCTTGTCATTAGCCGGTAGAGTTGTACTAAACCGAGTCATCACATGAGGGTAATATAACAGCCTTTACATTTACTTGTATTTATGACTGTCTCGTTCTTGTGTCTTCTGAACTGGCGACTCCAGAATGACACAGAGGTTAGCAAAGTAACCCAGCTACTGTCAGATAGCTAACTTAGCAACACCGCCTTGGAGTCAAAGGTTATCATTAATAGCTAAGGATACAGATAGCATACGATAATTACGTAACTTTAAACAAGCAGGAGTTTTGAATAATAGCGCTGTCATTACACTGTAAGTTGACCGCTACATACCTTCTGCTCTTAATGAAGAGAGAACCCAATACCAGACTCTTCTTAAAAATCATAAATGCAAACCGGGCCTTGCCTGTCGACAAATGTACACAATTTGTAAGCATGGCTTATATTTTTCTGAATTGTTTGCACAAATTCGGCAAACACATATGGGAAGCAGCAACTGCTCCTCTCACAATAAAAATAATGTTTCCCACAATCTTAACTAAGTTAAGGTAACGAACTATATGACAGTTGAAAGGCTTGAATTTAAATGCCTGTTTGCTGGTTGATCAGGTGTGTGTCTGACTTAAATACAGATTCCTACAACGAAGTAAAATATTTTCTAACTGAACGACAAACTGTCAGTGTTGGCCTGCCATATTTTAAATAAAGTGAAGGAATCCAATGTTAGTTGCTAGTTCATCTGTATTTAACGCGACGCAATCTAC
The DNA here is from genome assembly GCA_002120245.1 of Maccullochella peelii. NCBI lineage: Eukaryota > Metazoa > Chordata > Actinopteri > Centrarchiformes > Percichthyidae > Maccullochella > Maccullochella peelii. Next base: position 46,149 of record LKNJ01000778.1, read on the forward strand.
CAAACCAGTTTGTAGCCCTTGACTCTAGTTTATGTTTAAATTAAAGCATGCTGTGTTGTTACATAACATCATTACTGTCTAAAACGGATCACTCCTGAGGAGCTGCAACTTCCTCTGTGATGTATATTGATCTTCATAGCGTGTCATATTCTCCAAACAAGAGCTGCAAATTACAAACCAGATGTTAAACTTCATGTTTTCTCTCTTTAGTGCTGTCTGTGTTCAGAAGTGTTCCTGGACACTGACATGCTCCCAGCTGGCCTGCCTCCTAAGAAGAAGTGCTTTCCAGAGGGGCACCAGCAGTATTGTGACTGTTCAGTTTTTTAATGGAAAAGGATACTAACCAACCAGAAGCAGCTCAAATGGAGGCTAATGCTTATCAAGAAGACCATGTTATAAAATCCAAAGAGATTGTAGCCCATATTGTGGAAGGTGAAACACAATTGAAACAACAAGGGCTGGAGACCACACAAAACACCAAAGGGGATATTCATAATGGTGAGTACTGATGCCATCTCTGTAGGTTACGATTAGGTTTCATTGAATATAAGGGTATGTGCTGAAATGATGTCTCAAAGCAAAGGCCATATTAATATGCAATGATTCCTATGCCAAAATTAAGTTTTCTGACACACGTGTGTATGAAGCCCAACGTCAGGGAACTAATGTCACAGTACATAAAGCCTGTAGGGGCGTGGTCCTATTTGAAAGCTGTATTTGTCAGCCTAATCAAAATCACAAGGACTTCAAAGGCCATTTTAGTTGTCTGTGGACAGGTTTGTAAGAAATATTTAGATTTAAATAAATGTTTCATTAATAGCCAACATGTGGTATCGTTGCATGGCCCGTTCACTTTTTTTTTTCACTTTTAATTTAGCACTAAAGCAGTGTTTTCAATATTTGTTTTCTCTGTGTGAATGCATGATGACAGAAGCTGACTGTTGTGTGTTTGCCACTTTGGGGGATGTGACCTCGACATAAAGAGGCCTGACATGCATAGCCTAGAAATCATTTTGTGTTGGACCTATTTATAATATATTCCTACTAGTATGGCTGTCCTTGTACTAGATTAGCTTGTTTCCAACTCTGCTCTCTCATCTGCAAAGTTCTTTCCCCTTTGGGCATATAGCTGGTATCTCTTTTATCCAACACTTGTATCCTGCCATGCATGACCTGTTTTGGTGGCTACTACAAGGTCTGAGGTCTTCTACTGCTCCATGTTACACAGCTCTTTGAACTAATGTGTTAAATAGCTGAACTGAATTCTAATTAGTCATCATCAGGGGGGCTCTATGCTTATAGTCTACAGTGGTTGAGCTTTAGGGGAAGAAAAAATAGGGCAATTAAGAAAAGTACTGAAAATATATTTTTGAGCCTTAAATACTTCTGAAAAGTGGAGGGAAATGCCAGAGATAAATTAAAAAAACAAAAAAAAAGGTCCAAATCAATGCAGCAGAGACTGAGATATCCTCCCCCCAGAACCACGAGAGACATGTTTTCACAGGCTGAACAGAACTCCCCATGACTACTACAGTATGTTGAGTTTGATGTGTTAAATTGATGGTGTTCCCCTTTTAGTAGAATGTGGGCTTCATTTTCAATTGTAGGCAGTTCATTTCAATAGCAGTATGAATGTATTTTGGGGTGAATATTGTACAATGTTTTAGTTTGTATTTGAAGTCTCTGAAAACTTGATTTCAAATCTTAACTATTTCTCTATAACATTAAATATTCCTGACTATATAAGCAACAACCAAAGTTAAAGTTTGGGGAAAACATCCTCAGGTATTATTTATTAAGATTTGAACACCAAAAAACTCAACTTATCTGCTTGTCTGTGTGGTTTGATAGGATTTGTTTGACAGTGGGCTGGCAACATAAGCAAACAATCCCACAACTGTCATCAGATTTTGATTCAGTTGTTGCTAAATAAACAGACATATGTGGCACCACCTTTTTCCAGCTTAGCCCTGCCCACTTCAAACCAGTGAGAAGAGCACAGACATAAAGTCTCATATAAATGAACCAAAACTGTTCCAACTTTGTCTGAAAAGTCTGTGTTTTTGTTTGACCTAATCACACATAGCTAACTTTTTCCAGCTAACTTTTTCCACTTAAGCTATTGTAGCTTGACAAAGTTGCCCAGCCAGCTTGCCAAGTGGAATGCTTTCACTTTGCAGTCTAGTTCACAAGAACTTATCATGACTAATTGTCACATTCCTCTGGGCTTCTCTCCCCCCTTCCCTTTCAGGTCCTGTCAGTTTACATGTGATGCCAAATGGAGATGGACTGGCAGAGGGCTTCGGTGCTGCAGGGAACACCCATATAAATAGGTCCCTGCCTCTGACAGCCCCTCCCCAGAGCACCAGCTCCCCTGTCAACTCTGAGACCCAAGAGCCCTTCCCAGGTGTGGCTGCTTATCCACCCATGATGCTAGAGAAGTCTGAGGGGGCTGCTAGGGCTGAGGTCACGGTTCACACGAGTGATTCATTACAGTCGCTCAGACTCAGTATGCCTATGCAGGAGACTGAATTGTGTAAGCATAAACTTATGTGGAGTGAATGCCCCTCTACCCCCCTTGTATTTTAACCTCATTTTGCTGTGGGATGTTTTGCATTTTTGGCTCATGTACACATCCTTTTTTTTTTTTTACTCCCTTGTTGTCTGCGTATTATCTGAACAGACAGATTCAGTGGGAATTTCTTTTAGTTGTTTGAGTCTACCCCCTTTCTGCAACTCACATAGGCATTTAATTGCTTGATTAGAATTTGGTGTGGGTGCTTCATTTGGACTAATGGCTGCGTTTTGGAACTAATCCCTCTAGTATGTTATCTTTTTGGTGGTATTTTAAAGTGAGGCACAGTTGCCTTGTTCACAGTTATGAAATGTAATATTTTTAGGCTTGGCACAAACTGGTGATTTTGTTTGGCTTCACATTATAGCTCCCACGCCGAATATATGCAGCACCACATGAAGAATCTCTTTTGATGGCGCATGAACATGACTGATCCAATGTACATCTGTTTGATGCATTTAGAGAAGTCTTCATTTCACTCATTGCAATATTAGCAATGCTAGCTGCATTCCAGGCAGCTTTACTCTTGTCCATAAACAGCCAACATCATACAAGCATATGCACTGAATCAGCGATGCAACATACAGCTCATTGCTAGGACTAACATATAAAACCGGGTCTTGTGTAAATAAAGTGCTGTGGTGTAGTTCACACTCCTTTTTTTTTTTTTTTGGCCTAATATACTTTCCTTTCAGCCAACCAGAAGCCATCATTTGAGATGGAGAATGAGGAGAAGATTCGCCTGGAGGCTCGCCGGCGTCTGGAGGAGCAACTCAAACAGTACAGAGTGCAGAGACACAAGGAGAGGGTGAGTGAATGGAGAAGCTGTCATGTTATGTACAGCACTATAACTATATGCAATTTCTCCATTAGACAACTATCTATTTTGATACTTTGTGCTCCATGTTTGTGGAAAGACTTGATGAAGTTGGCTGTTAAACATGCTATTTTAAATGTAAACCAGAAGATAAACAGTTAGAGGCCACAGCTTTTCAGTTAGAAATGTTCAGCATTGGTGCAGGTTGGGCTACAGAGTGCCCTATATTTGTATATTTGTTCTTTAGAGTTTCTGTAGCCGCTATTTCTAATTTAATACGTTGCACTGTGTATTTGAAGCTGGGCAACCTTGTGTCAGATTTTGTCAGGATGGCAGTACCATGGTTCATTTCTTTCAATCTGTTTCTAGTCTCACCGCACCACCCCCAAGAACAGGCCGTTCAGCACCCTGGATCCAGAGCTCATGCTGCATCCCGAGGCTCTGCCCAGGGCCAACACTGTTGCCATGACCAAGGAGTATTCCTTCCTGAGGACCAGTGTCCCCCGTGGTCCCAAACTGGGTAGCTTGGGAATTCCCCCTTCTAAGGAGAGAAAGTCCAGAGCACCCCGCGTGAGCAAGATCCACTCCTTGGCGGACTACAAGTCTCCTGAGAATGAGGGTGGAGGAGGAGGTGGAGGTGGAGTAAGAGCAGCAGACAACACCATGAGCTCCGTCCAGTCCACCATTAGCTCGGTGTCCACTTTGTCTGAGGTCAGTGTGATGTCGGAGGGCAACACCTGTGAGACGGAGGCACAGGCCGGCGTTTTGCTCCAAGTCGGGGACAATGTCTCAGAAATTGACGGCAGTGAATCAGGAGCAAGGCCAGGGAACGACGGCAACGACAGTGACAGCTCGTCTTACAGCAGTGTGTCTACCAGGGGGACATATGGAATGCTCTCTGCAGCAGTGGAGAAGCAGCGGGGGCCCTACACAGTGGAGGGGCGGGAGATTGCCCCAGAGGCCATGGGTCAGTTCCCCTCCCTGCAGGAGGTGCTGCAGGCAGCCAGTGAAGAGCAGCACCTGCTGGAGCTAGAGCAGGAGAGGGAAGGGACGGCGGAGCCTCGCAGCCGCAGGGACAGTTTCTCCAGCAGGTATTTGTCCACGTCAGATAGGGAAGGGGTAAAATAGCGACTACAATCAACAAATCTAGTCATTACTTTTGTGTTTACTGCCAGATCTAAGCCAATATTACATTGAGATGGTGCTTGGTGAGAACTGCAATTCCACACATTGAAGGAGCTGGAACTTACAAATGTTTGGCATTTTCATGTGTTACTGTAGACGACTTAAAACAATTCATTGATTATGTAAATTGTTAGAATTTTCTGTGAGTCAACTAATTGGTTTATCATTTGAGCACTAATGCTGTCTACATTTGTTTCAGTGTTTCTTTGGAGAGTTCAGTGATGGGCCATGATGAAATGTTGCAGGTGTTGAAAGAGAAAATGAGACTGGAGGGTCAGCTGGAATCTTTGTCATCTGAGGCCAACCAGGTAATACAACGTACTGCACAAATCACCCATCCATACACATTCTGTACAGAAGTGGACAAAATATCATGGGAGCCGTGAAAATCATCCAATTCCATTACACACTACACCCTCAACAAGGAGCATAGAGTTGAATCAACATGTCTGTCAGTTTGTAAAGACTTCCCTTCACCATTTGATTGTATTATATTGATACATGTTCTTGTTATTTTGTTCACCTGTACATTAGACCTTCTTATGACTCATTATCTTAAAATGATTATTATATTATTATATTATACTATTAATTATAATAGTGTGTATCTGTCACTTACATGATTTAATATATACAGTATATGGTAGTTGTGGCCTACTGGAAAACCCATAGTTTTGGTTTGTTCTGTATTAGCAAATGTGCTTTTGATTACCAAATGGATAAGTGAAGGTTTACCGTATTAGAACTAGTGTATTATTTTTATCTAGTATCTGCTGCTCAAATGACACTATACTGGAAAGAATAATTGGGCAAAAGGGCTGACCACACTGTCCTGTCCTCCAGGCTCTCAAGGAGAAGACAGAGCTTCAGGCCCAGCTGGCTACAGTGAATGCTCAGCTACAGGCTAAAAAGGAGGAGGCTCAGTTCAGCCAGGAGAAGCAGAGCGCCCTCACCACGGAGGTGGGCACACTGCGGCAGAACTGCAGCCAGCTAGAGAAGGCCATGGTGGAGCTCCAGGGCAGTCTAGAGAGCAAGAATGCCGGTCTGGCTTCTCTGAGCAACGACCTGAAGGTCGCTGAAGACCAATACAGCAGGCTCATGGGGAAGGTGGAGGAGATGCAAAACACTGTAGCCTTGAGAGACAATACAGGTGAGTGATGAAAGAAGCTGGGTTTAATAATTATCAGTAAACATCTCTAATTGTGCTTTGAGTTAATGAACCACCCAATATATTGTTGGAGAACACCCTGACTACTGCTTTACATATCCACTCATGATTAAATGAGATGTTTCGGTCTTACACTTTGGCAGTTCAGGAATTGCGACAGCAGATGGGTAGTCTTCAGAGCCAGCTTCACCAGGTCCAGCTGGAGCGCAGCACCCTGCAGAGCCGAATGAAGACCTCCCAGGCTGAAATTGACTCACTCCAGCAGGTCAGACAGTGGTACCAGCAGCAGCTAGCACTGGCCCAGGAGGCAAGAGTACGACTGCAAAGCGAAATGGCCAACATGCAGGTAAGGTTGATGCTAATGTGGTTGGTTTTTCATCAAGGCTTGACATTTGTCAGACAACAGTTGACACTTCTGTTGTTTTTTTCCTCTCCCAGGCTGGACAGATGACTCAGATTGGTGTTGTGGAACATCTGAAGCTGGAGAATGTGACTCTGTCCCACCAGCTCACTGAGACCCAACACCGCTCCATCAAAGAAAAAGAGCGTATTGCTGTTCAGCTGCAGAGCATTGAGGTATACTCTCCAACATCCCTTACTGAATATCATGCCATCATCAGATTTGAAGTCTATATATCCACTTAGTAAACAACCCATACCTGAAGGTCATTATTCAGTCAAGGACCTTAGATAAAAGCAGGCTTTTCTAAATGACCAGGTCTAAAGTTTTGTATTATTAGGTATCAGTTTTTTCAACTGTTAGACTAATTTCAAAAAATATTATCCAACATACTGTGTAAAACCTTTAACTGTCTATGACTTAGACCGACATGCTGACCCAGGAAGCTGCTTACAAGCAGATCCAGGATGCAAAGTCCATGGTGGAAGATGATCTGCAGCACAAACTGGAGGAGTTTGAGGACGAGCGAGAACGCTTAATGAAACTGGCCAACACAGCCAGCACCCTGGAAAGGGAACTAGAGCAGGTAGTCATACCAAATGTAACCGTAATTTGTTTTCCACCTTGTATGGGCAGTAAAATTCGTATTATATTCTTTTTATATTCTCTAAACTGCCTTTCACACTCTATCCTCTTAGATGAAGTTGACCCTTTCCCAGAAAGACGTGCAGCTGCAGTCACTCCAGAAAGAGCATCTGGAGCTGATGCGCCAGCTGACTACCACTCAGGAGAACCTCCACACCAAAGAGCAGTCCATCAACCAGCTAGAGGCCCGCTACTTGGAGCTGGAGGCCCAGCTGACCGAGCTGCAGACAGAGAGCAGCGCCAAGGACGACAACATCCAGTACCTCCAGAACGAGAAGATTGTCCTGGAGGTAGCGCTGCAGGCAGCCCGGGCTGACAAGAGCCAACTTGACGAGGGTGCTGAGCGGCTCGGAGAGGATGTTCTGGTGGCTTCACATGTCTTGGATCAGCTCAGACAGGAAGTTCAGGTCAAGGCCAATCAGGTATGAGACAGGTGGGAGGTGGAAAAAATGAAAACACCAATGAAACAAAAGATAATGGCATGGAAAAATAACACCAGTAGCTTAACTGCAAATATTGACATTCCCTTTTGGGCACCATTATATTTCCATCTACCTCTGTAGTGACACCTTAAGTTAGACAGTTAAATACTTTCTCAGCCATGGTGAGCAGCAATTCTTTTGGCTATAAAGCATTGTAGGAACTGCTGAGCCTCTAGTGACTTGGTTAGACATGACCTTGCACTGCTCAGAAGCCCTGTTTTTGTACCCCTTTGATGAAGGTGTGCGTTTTCCATTCAGTTTAAGCAGGGATCCATTTGTACAAAAATTCAAGAATTTAAACAGAATTCAAGTGGCATTCTGCATCTTTTTTTTTTTCCTTTTTCTTTTGGGGTTACCACTCCACCACCATGTAGTGAATAATAAAGGGCATTTGCTTCGTTACAGATTCAAACTCTTCAACAGGAAAACAGTTCCCTGAAGAAACAAGCTCAGAAACTGAAGGAGCAGTTCCAACAACAAAAGGTAAGCCATCTCCCTTGCTCTTACGTGAGATCATGGACAGCTCTATCTTACTGGGTAAAGTTAGTAGAAGCCAGGGAGAAGTTTAGACAGTGTAGACTTTACATACATTTATGAAACACTTGTCAGGAGTCTCCCAGCTGGCTAGGCTGAGGCTGTCGTGGGAGGATGTATTGTTGAGCCAGATGGCTGTCGTCTCAGAGTGCTGGTTGACATGCCTCAGTGGTTTGAGCTGTGGTGGATGGATGCTGCTCAGTTTGCATTGACAGGCTGTCACAAAGAGGGTGGAGTTTCTTGACAGAATGACATAAATGTGAATTGTATTCAATTTCTTTCAAGACTTGAGTTTTTATAGACCCTTCAGACTCATCTTGGTCCATCCAATTGTATTGAGACTGGTTGCAATGTGTTTCACACTTACTTTACTTCATTTATTATCATTTTATGTTTCTTTGTTCCTACATAATACAGCTGCACATGGTACTACATTAAAATGTATAAAGCAATTTGAATATATTTAAAAGCTTAAAAGCTCTGCATTAACAAAAACAACCTGCATAACAGCTTTCCTTTGGTGGCTTCCTGTAATATTTTGTAAAATGTCCTACTGTGTTGAATGAAGAGAAAACTCACTTCATTATTTACACACTTTTATTGACTTTACAGGTGATGGTGGAAGCCTACCGTCGGGACGCCAGCTCCAAAGACCAGTTGATCAGTGAGCTCAAGTCCACCAAAAAGCGTCTGCTGTCCGAGGTGAAGGACCTGAAGCAGGAGCTGCTGGGCGTCCAGGGGGAGAAGCAGAAGGCAGAGCTGGAGCAGGCCCGGCTGCAGAAGGAGGTGGTGAGAGTCCAGGAGCAGATGAGCAACATGGAGGCCCATCTGCAGGCCATTCAGACAGAAAGGGATCAGCTAGAAACCCAGATCCAGGTAATTATAAATACTTTAATTTTTACTTCACAAAGTACTTTAACAATAAAAAAATAAAGCAAATGTAGTATAAGCAGGTGTAAGTATGTGCAGTATTTGGTTTTTCTCCTACTTCAGTCTCTCCAGTTTGACCAGAGCCAGCTAGCAGCAGTGACAGCAGAGAATGAAGGGCTGAGAAAACAGGTGGAGCAAATGGAGGGTGAAGCCAAAAAGTGAGTCATGTGCTGCTGCTGCTGCTGCTGCTGCATAGATATTTGGGGAGCTTGTTTCCCACAGTAATGACTTGGACCATGATGCATATCTCTGTTGTCAAGTGCTATTTACAAATAGAGGGCATTGCTTATACAATTCCTGTTCTCCACATAGACACATGAGTCAGTCCGTGTGGTTTGAAAAGTACATCCATCCACATCATTATGCTGTGTTTGTGTGTTATCTATATCTGTAAACTAATCTGTAACTTTTTATAGCTGTACAGTCCACACACCTGCATCTTGTGTTCATATATATATGTATGTATGGTCTGCTGTCAGAACAACCTGATATCTCCATGTACATTTTTAACTTAATTTCTTAAATGCATCAAATAGGGCCATCTCAGAGCAGAAGGTGCGCGTGAAGCGGCTGGGGACAGATTTGACCAGTGCTCAGAAGGAGATGAAGGCCAAACACAAGGCCTACGAGAACGCCGTGGGCATCCTGAGCAGGAGGCTCCAAGAGACCCTGACTGACAAGGAGACGGCTGAGGCGGAGCTGGTCAAACTCAAAGCCCAGATGTCGGATGGGGGAAACAGCCAGGCCTTACAGGTACTGCATAAACCTGCCAGACCTTTACAGAGTTTCAGGCGGTTAGCATAAGGAAAAGCATCTTTGTTAGATATGAGTCGGCAGAGCACTATACAGTGTGCAGGCTCTCATCCTGTTACAGTTCTTACAGTTCTTAGCAATTTAAAATATGGTACAGTATGTGTGTGACTTTCCGTGTGATTATTTCTATGCACTCTACAAACATCAGGAGGATATGAGGTCTGTAACACCTGTTTGCACTGCACTGAATTAATTCAAGAGATGTTAGTTTTGCCACTGTCCAAGAAAACCAAAGAATAAGTAATATTTAGCATTCCTAATTGAAATGGAGTACTTGAATGCAGTTAGCTTGTTGTACGTTAAGTGCTTCCCCATAGTCTGAATGAGGAATACTGTTATAGATAAAAAGCCCTGTTTTTTTAATTGTCCACAGAAACAAGAATGCCATTTTAAAAAACATTGATTAATAGGATAGCCTTCAGTCTGCCCTTGTGCGCGGCACAATATTATATATTTAATATTATTATAAATCATTTCATTGTGAATAATCCTGGATAACAGCGCCTGTTGAGTAACTGAAAGATATTGAAATACAGTGTGGCTTTATTTGTCATCCAGGAGAAGATCAGGGCTCTGCAGACGGAGCTGCAGGCTGTGTCCAACAGCAAGACCATGCTAGAAAAGGAGCTGCAGGAAGTGATCACCCTCACCTCCACAGAGCTGGAGGAGTACCAGGAGAAGGTCCTGGAGCTCGAGGATGAGGTGATCAATGATCATTTTGTGTCCATTCAATTCAATTCAGTTCAATTCAGTTTTATTTATATAGCGCCATATCATAATAAAGTTATCTCAGGGCAATTTTTCATATAGAGCAGGTCTAGACCGACTCCTTATGTTTCCATTTGTGTTAATATGTTTGAACAGAACTGCTCTTTATGTCTAATGGTAAATGATTGTTTCCTGTATTTTTCCCTTTTTATAATACTGATCACAACCCTGTATTAGCAGCATGTTTATGTTTCTGTAATCACTCAGTTCATGTATGTTATTTTGTATTAATGACATGAATTGATTTCACAGCTTCAAGAGTCACGATGCTTCAAGAAGCGGATTCGAAAGTTGGAAGATGCCAACAAGAAGCTGGCACTGGAGCTGGAACATGAAAAAGGGAAATTGGCTGGATTGACACAGTCTCACAATACACTGCGGGAGCATTCCAACATACTGGAGTCTGCCTTAGCTAAGAGAGAGGCAGATCTTGTCCAGCTCAACTTACAGGTGAAAAATTAGTTTGCATGTTATAATGTTGATATATTTTCTGATTACCCCTGTGTTGTAAAGTCTTACCTGTATGCCAAAGAGAAATTATGGAGTTTTGAATTTTTTTAACATTGTTTTCCCATTTGTCCTTTTTTCAGGTTCAAGCTGTTCTGAAGCGTAAAGAGGAGGAGGACCAGCAAATGAAGCAGGTGGTACAAACTCTACAACTGGCCTTGGAAAAAGAGAAAACCAAAGTCAAGGACCTGAAAGAACAGGTAGGATTTCTGCACTGTACATCATGATGCACTATATTCTCCACCAACTGCACATTTTCATTTTGCATGTCAAATGATTCCAAAGAGTTTATAATTTAAATATATTTGAATATTTATTTTGAAATATTTTGCTTGACACGTGGCACAATAAGAAGCCTGTTCTAATCTAAATCTAAAAGTTATAAAGCTGAATTGCTACATGCATCTATATATCTGATTTGGAGCATTTGGGGTCTTTTGGATTGTAATGATGTGATATGTCCTTTAGGTGGCAGCGGCAAAGGCTGAAGCAGCCCACAATAGACGGCACTACAGGGCAGCCATGCTGGAGCTGTCAGAGATCAAGAAGGACCTGCAGTCCAAAGAGGACCTGGTCAAAGCTCTGCAGAGTGAATCCCACAAACTCCAGTACGTGGCATTTGTCTGATTAAAGAATACAGTGACTTTTGGCAAATAACTTCTAATTTAATCTAATATTGTGTTGCAAAAGCTGTAGTAGTTCAGTACATCTTGACACTCATTTGTCACTGAATATGTCATACTCTTCAGGGCTCAGGATGAGCAGCATGCTGAGGAGGTGTCCAGGTTCCAAGAGGAGCTGGCTGAGGCCCATTCACAGCTCCAGATCCTGCAGAAACAACTGGACGAGGAACTGGCCAAGCAGCCCCTCACTAACCAAGAGGTAAGGCTTCGGAACGAGGATTAGACTGATGGTGGCCTTTATCCATCCATCTCTGATATGATAGACGCGATGCACTTTGTTTGATTATATAGATTTTTTTTCATAATTAATATTGATTAGAACAATTCTCAGTGACACTGATGTCTAACGTTGACTGCTCATTCAGGTTGAGGACCTGAAGTGGGAGGTGGAGCAGAGGCAGAGGGAGATTGAGGCTCAGAAGCAGCAGCTGGAGATGATGGAGCAGTGTCACCACAGGGAGCTGGACAACCTACAGAGAGCTCTGCAGGCAAGTATTCACTTGATGGTAAAATATGGACACAGTAGTAAACAGTTAGTGTCTAGGGTGAGACGAAGGATGAAATGAGCACTGTAGTTATTTCTGTACAGTATTTATGTCATTACTGCCTTTTTCAAAAGAGTTTATAACTACCAAAGATTACTCTCTCTGTCTCAGAACATCAAGGTAGAGCTGGAGTCGGTGCAGGAGGAGCTGAGCGGCACCAGGAAGGACAAGTTTATGCTGCAGGCCAAAGTGGGTGAGCTGAGGAACAGCATGAAGACGGTCCTGCTGCAGAACCAGCAACTCAAACAGGACCTCAAACAGAGCCGTCTGAGGAAGGTGAGGCACCTTATTTTTCTCTGTGACAAGTTGTTGTGTCCTGTGGTAGTTTTAGTGGGGGGTTTTCACAAGCTTTCCAGCCACATCACCTTTAAATTTTGGGGAAACCACTAAATACTAATAATACTAAGCTAATACTAATTAAAATGGTATTTGCATTTGCTCATCTGTCATCATTTACACCATCCAGTGAGCCAGTGTTGGCCTATAACCTTGGCCTGCTCATATACTGGTCAGGCTCTAGTGTCCTGGAATTAAGGCTTTACATTAGCAAAAAATATCAGCTATCATCGGACAAAATTAAAAAAGCTTTGTAATTGAAAAATAGTATATCTTTATTTTTAGCATTTCACATGGACAGCAGTGTGTACTGGCTATGTTTTTATGGGTGTACCCATTAATTTCTATGAGTGATGCTTATAATGCCCTCACCCTCTCTTTAGAAAGATTTTAAGGCCAAGTAAGAAAAGTCTGCTGAAGATAAATGACTAATTACATCCCTGTAACGATGGTTTTGTTGGAGCAGCAGCTCATGGAACTGAAGAGTGAGGGGAACCCATCCAGCCCAGTGACGCCAGTCAAGATTCCAGACTGCCCAGTGCCTGCCCACCTATTGGATGAGTTGCTGAAACCATCAACTTCTGTCAACAAGGAGCCCCTCAACAACCTGCACAACTGTCTACGGCAGCTCAAGTGAGCCTCTTGTTCTAACCAAATAACTTTATAGACATATAACCATGAAGCTTTTTGTTGTGTGGTGCTGAGCAGCTATCAAATGCCAGAATACATGTTCATGTTTTTTTAATTTTTCTCAGGGAGGAGATGGACAGTCTCCAAAGGCAGATGGAGGAACACACAGTAACAGTACATGAGTCAATGAGCTCATGGACAAACGCAGATGAGGAACTCGCTCAACTGGGGCTTCAAAACAACATCTCCAAATCATCGACGTCGCTAAACAACATGGTGGTCGAAAATAACAATGAAGCAGAACAGCAGCAGTCATAACAGAAGAACTTTTCTCAGGCCAACAGAGGGAGAGTGGAGTTTTATCCACAAAGGCACTTTTTAGCCCCTTATTCCCTTTCTCTTTTCTTAACAATTGCTGCCAACATTTGGCATTCTCCCATCAGCACAGAAGTGCTTTCGCAGAGTAATACTTTATATACCATAGCTTTATTCTTTCCTCTTCATTTGATGGTTGTTTATATTTTGTTATGCTATTGTCACATTTATTTATTCGGAGTTAAGGAATTACAACTTATCTGACAGAATCTCCAAGAGGACCCCCCCCCCCCATCTTCAGTTTTGTTATAGATATAAATTTGGTCTAGTTGTTAAACTGATGTGTTGGGCCAGTTTTCCCCTACTGAGTCAGCAGTTTTCCTCACTGAAAGGTATTTAGTTGTCATCCTCCTCCTCGTTATATGAAATCAGTGGCTTTGATGCTGCTTAGTGATGGCTGACATTATTTCAAAAAGTGGTTTTGGAGACAGAAACAAACCATGAGTCTGCACAGACTTGCTATGAACTGTTCTTCCATTTTGTTGTGCCTGTGCACGAGTGAAGTCGCTCATCTTTGATTTAACTGATGTGGTTACACACCCACATGGTTTCTAAGCAGGCAATGATGTAACAGCGTCACTCCTTTTCATGAAGTTAAAAGTCATGCACAATTGTGGTCAGTTTTTTTTTTTTTTTTGTATCACCTCTTGTTAAAATGCAGTGTTCTTACATTTGTTGTAACCATATCACCTTGGGTTCTTAAACTCTAAAGACATTAATCTCAGTTATGTATGGAGGTGTTTTGTCTAGCATGGACTGCAGTAATTCGTACGCAAAAAGGCCTTAAGCAATCTTTAATATGCTGTAAAGGACTAAGTTGGGTTGAATGAGTGTATTTCAGCTTAGGGTGTGTGCGAGATGTAATGTGTTATATTGTATATGTGTGCAAATCCTTACTAAAGAATGGTTTATTGTAACATAAGTGGGTCGCGTCAACTGACATCGCACACTAGATGATCAAAACTTAACTGACTGAGAGAAAGTTGTAAGATGAAGCAGGAATATTACTACTTCTAACAGCAGGTGCAATCAGATGTGTTCATTTTCTGTTACATTTGGTACATACTGTATTTACAAAAAACGACCACCCCTGAATCAGATGTTATACTTGTTTTATGACTGTTTCATGGTTAAGGGGATAAGTTAATTGTTTCCAGAGGTTAATATATAAATACACTTCCTTTTTTGTATGATTGTAAAGTCCTCATAATTGTTTAATAGTGTAACAAATATAAATGCAAGATAAGAAATACAAACCGTAAATCAAAGCAGTTAGAAATTCTGCTACAGCTGCACTAAAATTCAGTGGAGAGGGGTCATTGGATGCTACAGTAGCTTTCTGCATACAACTGTGCTGTAGCTGCTGTGTTGGTGCTCATTCCCACACTATAAAACTTTCTTTTGGAACACCATTGTATGCTTATGAATTTTCAAAGGGACAATAGATATTTTGAGGAGAATGCTTATTGAGACAAAAACAGCAAATATATTAATATACTGTGTTCTGAAAAAAATCTTTTTGACTGTATCTTCCAAACTACCTTTCACTGTAACGTTAGGTAGTATGTATTAACATTTGCTAGGGCACCTGCGCTCTATGCATAAACCTTGCTGTATCTGCTTATTTTTTTTTTTTTTTCTTCAAAGATTGGTATTAATTCATTCCTATGTTTTAATATTTGTGTTGGGAGATGTGACTGTATTTATCATAAAATTGCACTATTCATCTGTCATTACAGTTTTTGCTCATTTAATGCATGTTGTCTACAAATACTTCGTAAAAATGTTTCAAGTTCTGTGTTATTTCCCCATTTTTAAGCCGTTATTTTGTTCAGGCACTGTGTTAGAGGCAACCGGGTCCTCGCTTTCTGCATTTTGAAACCGTCGCGGTGAGAAGACACCTAGCAACAGTAGCTGAGGAGAGAGGAGGAGGAGGAGGTGGGCATGCAACTATTAAAATAATATATTCAGCTAACAGTGCACTACAGTTAACTGTGATGCGGTAAGAATACAAGAAGTGTGTTCTTACCGCACGTATTAATGTATGCTATTGCTAACCGGTGGCATGAGTGGCTCTTTGCCTTGCTAAGTGGCTAACGACTGTTAGCATGCTTGTCAAACTCCGCTTCCTAGAGGGGGTTGTTGCTAACGTTACTCTAATCGTATTTGCTTTCGCCTTCAACGGATAAGGATATATATAGATAGTGTAACTCGTGTTTTATTCAGTTCTTGTATAAACATGTTGAGAGTCGTCTTGCTGTTAGCTTGCCTTATACATGCCTGAGCAAGTTGGCCTGCATACATGGTATTGTGCCATCACATCATATTCTTTGGCATGGTGTTTTTACCAACATAGCATTTCCACCAATTCGTCGTTTTCATTTATTTTAAATAGTTAAATATGTTGTTACATAGACTAGACTTTGCTAGGTTATCATTTCCTTGGATTAGTCACGTCTGCATGGGAGAGCATGATGCTACTTCAAGCCTTGGGGGAAGTACGTAAATCCAACGGACAAAAAACAATCTTGAGCAGGTTTTTTTTTTTTTTTTTTTTTTTTTTTTAAAAACCATCGATCAATAATAAGCCCTGATATCAATTTGCTACGAAACTGTTGTCACGAACAAGCGTGCAATTGTATGGGATTCTAGGGCAGAAGGACATTTAGATAATGTACAGCTCAGCTTTGTGAGAATAAAAAATCATTATGTCAAGGCACAACAATGAACTGCTTTTGTTGTAATATGGCTTTTAACAGCAACTGTGATACTGATCGTAACTTGATAAAAATACACACCAGGTGCATACTTTGTTAGCCGCAAACCGGTGTTGTGCCGTTTTCCCACTCCCAGGCAGAATCCTACTCCCCTTCGCGTGAACGCGCATTTGCGTGTTCTCAGTGCCGCTTATTTTCATTTAGTTCGATCTGTGCTCTCCCTTCCGACAAAATGAGTGTTTATACACTTTCTACCACACAACAAAAACCAGACTATCACAATAGGAGCAACTCATCACAAAAAGCGATCCTATATTTAAGTTTTAGGTTTTAAGATGAACACATCGCAATGCGATGCTCACATTAATACTGCCAAAATGAACCTCCCCTCTTCTATCTATTGTTTGCAAACTCTGAGACACTTCAAATTTATTGTGGTTAAATCTTTGGGTCACTGGATGGTACCCTAGAAAGCACATGCTTGTAGTCACAACAGGTACCATTTTGCAGTGGGGGGTAGGATTTTGGCAGTAGATATAATATAATAGGCCTACATACATGTATTATTTGTAAACTATTAAGTATTCTGTGCTCTCGTTGTTTGTTATCGTGGATGTTATGGCGTACATTATGGGTCGTCTATCACTAGTGCAATTCTGATGTTTGCGTTTCGATGTGTTCATCTTAAAACCTAAAACCTTATATATAGGATCGCTTTTTTGTGATAAGTTGCTCCTCTTGTGATGGTCTGGTCTTTGCTGAGTGGTAGAAAGTGTATAAACACTCATTTTGTCGGAAGGAAGAGCGCAGATGTAAAGTTAAGGCAGATCGAACTAAATGAAAATAAGCGGCACTGAGAACAAGCGAATGCGCGTTCACGCGAAGGGGGGTAGGATTCTGCCGGGCAGTGGGAAAACGGCACAACACCGGCAAGGCATTTTGAGTGATGTTTTACAAGAATGTTTTAGTTACCTAAAATAAATGGCCATGATACAAACATTGGTGTAGTGTAGAAGGAGTTCAACGCAGACGTTTTTCAGTATAGTGTCACATGCCGGTGTATGGTATCTTGCAAAGTATCTAGTATATCGCTAGAAATGTGATAATTCACTTTATGTTCGGCGCCTGTCACCCTCAAGTCGTCTACATTTGAGTTTTCCCACAGGTCTGGAATGCAGCGTGCGCCCTCCCTTGAAACTGAGCATGCGCAGAACATGTTGTAAACAATGAGACTATTCCAGACCGCGTCCAGCTTTGTGTCTGTCCGACAGTTTATCTGTGCAAAACTAACATAGCTCCGCGTATATTAAATAAAAATGTTCCTTGGTAAGTATAGGGGCACATTACTACATGTCATCACGTACACTTTGATTTTTTATCGGCATCATCACCACGAAGACGTATGAAATGTGTTACGTTACAGCCCGAAAACCCACCTCGAATGACATACTTGGGCGTGACAGCGTGCGAATGAGCCGACTAATATTGTTATAATTTATCCAGTTTTCTGTGTATTTGTAATCGTTAATATTCCAGCCCAAAATGTTGTGCTTAACTCTGTCAGTCTAGATTTTCATCTGAACAGTTTCCCTCATGCTAGCTTTGCCAGGCACACTCCCCGGCTGCTAAAACTGACATGTTGGTTAGCAGGCTAGCTAGCAGATGCTAGTCCCACGTTAGTGTGATTGGTTGTGATACGATTATGTTGGGTTAAAATATGGGTATACGGAACTTCAGTAGCAGTGCTGTATTGCATTACAGGGACTTATATTGGTGAAATACTTTGTAGCTGTTGAGCAGACACGAGCTGTGTCAGATTTGTGTAAACTGGAGATACTTGGCACTGAAGAGCAAAGGTTTACTTGTTGGTAAAATCGGTCTATATTATATTTTTCAATGGGTAGCAGCTTGTTGGAGTATAACAAAATGGATGGCTTTTAATATTGATGTCCACAGAGTAAGTGTAAAAACCTACCAAACTCATTTTGTCATTTAATTTTACCAATGTCTTGGTCCATGTGCTAATATTCGTTTTATGAGTAATGACCAAGCTATAATGTACGTATGCTAAATAATGCCAAACTAAATAAAATGATGTGTTCATACTGTTTAAAGGCAAGTAGTATAAATTTTAAAAAATTCTGAATATATGGTTATTTGTAAGTAATCGTAGTGGAGCTTTATATGTAGATAGGTCATTTTGTCCAAATGATATTTATTATAGTCGTCCTGGAACTGTCATTTTTAATTGGCATTCACAAGTATTGACTTAGTAACTGTACAGTAAAATATTGAGACAACAAAATTGTATGTTCTGAAACTTGATAATTTGTTTAAAAAATGTGGAACACTAAAATGCAACTAATGCTAAGTTAATTGATAAGTAAGTTTAGCTAAATGGTGGTTGTTTAGTTAATTAACTGCTGGTCATAATTGTTGAAGTATATTATGTGGTGTGTTGTAGGGAGCTGAAGCATGGAGGCGGTTCTGAACAGGCTGAGGGGGCTAAGTGCTGATGAATTGCGTGTGGAATTTGCCCGAGCAGACCTCAAGTGCGGCCCTATCACAACTACCACCCGAGCCACCTTTGAGAGGAAGTTAGCCCGAGTCCTGGCTGGGCCAGAGAGCAGTGCCACTGAATCGGACATCAGCTCTTCAACAGGCGTCTCGGGCAGTGTTGCACCCATTGCCGCCGATCATGCTAAACCTGTGTCAAGTGCCACCTCAGCAGTTGCACCCACCACTGCTGCAACAAGCAGCAACCCCACTGAGACTGCCTGTGAAGAGTTGGACTTTGGCTACGGTGTGGGTCTCAATCCTCCAGAGGAAGAGGAGATCGAAGTAAAGATGACCTCAAAAGGCTCTGCTGAAGGCAGTAACTCTCAGTCCAAAACGGAAGCCCCTTCAAAGCCGGCACAAGTGTCTCCAACCTTTTACTATGGAGTATGTCCACTGTGGGATGATGTTTTGGCTAGAAATGGTAAGAGAGACTCAGCTTGTTACTTTGTGAGGTGTCATACTGATGTCACTTGTACATATTGAGATTTTGCAAAAGTTCCATCACAGTTCAGGATTACTTGTCAGGTGGTCTTGAATTTGGGAATTGCAGAAAAGGGTGTAGAAATAAACCTTTTAAACTTTGACTTGACCTCCTATTTAGTTATAAATTATTCCACACAATCTGAATTTGATCAGTGTGAGAGGAAAGCACGCAATATTTTGATCATCACTCTAAACATAAAAATCTAATCAAGTCATTAGCTCTGTGAAATAGAACAGAAAAAGTGTACAGGGTACCACTTAATATCAATAGCTCTGCTTTGCACTCTGAACACTTACATACAGTTGCAACAATAACTTTCGAAGTAACACTTAATTCAGTCCTGTGCATCAACAATATTGTGGCGACACTGAGGAGTTAATGTTTTAGGACAGTCAGTATAAAATTAAGCTCAATAGGTTGATTTAAATAGTGGTAGTTTTCGCTATACTTTTAATTCTTAAACAGAAGAGGACATTGTTTCATTGAGTTTTTCCTCCCCTCTATTTTGTCATGTGTTTAGTCATAGTGCTGAATGCTTTTTTGGGGTGGCCTAGTGGTTAAGATGCATACTGTAATCACAAAGTCCTCGGTTTGATTCCAGCTGTTGTTTCCTGTCACCTCTCAGCTGTCCCCTATCAAATAAAGCCAAAAATGCCCCAGAAAAAATACTTCTGGGGAAAACAAATGCTCTGTTGATTCCATCTGGTTTAACTACAGGATGGAAACATACATGATGAATATTTAAAAATCAGTTTAAATTAAAACAATAATTTAAAAAATGATCAAGTTTCTCTGAATGTATCAATTCTTCAATGTTTCTTATTGTCTCATCTTTCATCATCAAGTACACGACTCGGGTGAGTGCTGTTTTCTTTGATAGGTGTAACTCTTGGCTTTATACCGAGTTGAGGCTAAAGTCCATCTTAAAAGATTGTCATGTTGCTTGTTTGTTTATTCATGATATCTACTGTGTTGTCCAGTTTCTATATTTGTTTTGGCCAACTTGCTGCTGATGTGGTCTGACATCCACATTTGTTTGTTAAGAGGATAAAAACATTTGTTGTTGGTGGTAAGCAGCAGGGCAGTAGGACTGCCTGACCTCTCTGGAATAGAGCATTAATCTAAAGTAATCTTGAGTTACCACAAAAATCAATGCTGTTAATGTTCATCTGTCAGGGTAGGCTTTTATTGCAACTGGCACTTTGAGGTTCTACCTACCTAAAATATGAGTTTACAGGCTGGCTGGACAGAAAGGAAAAGAATGCAAAAAAATCTTTCAACCACCAGTTAGAAAGCCACATTAACAAACAAGAAAAATCATTCTGAGTGTGTTTATTTTTCTCAGTAGAGAGAGCACATGTGTACACAGATAAGAAAGATGCCCTTCAAGCTGTAAAGATGATGAAGGGAGCCCGCTTCAAAGCCTTTCCCAACCGCGAGGATGCTGAGAGGTTTGCGAAGGGGATCTGTGACTATTTCCCCTCTCCCAACAAATCTACACCCTGTGTATCTCCCGTCAAACCCGGCCTGGTCATTAGTAAAGGTTAGTAGATACAACATGTGAGACTTCTCTGTACAAAAGGGCCCTAATCAGTACCCTGTGTGTTATATATTTTATTAGAGGTTCAATCTAGGTTACATCAAAGTATGGCGCACTGATCTTTAGGGTCATGTAGAGGGTCAGCATTCTCAGAAACATACATATATAATGCTTCCTGTGTTATTAAAGGTATAAGGCTATAATATTGTTATGTGTTACCCGATAGTGATCCAAACAGTTTCACTTTGTATTTCTGCCATTATTAGCAAGACTTTATTTTTTTAATTGTAACGCATTAATTGTCTCATTTTAAGCAATTCTGTCTTCTATTGCCTGATGGTGAGCAGTGTATGGCAGATCTTTTTGGGTCGGACAGTTTATCCACAGAAACAATCTGCATAATTTGCTGTGATTGATTCATTTTTCTTCTTTTTGCTGCTTCTAATTGAAGTGTTCTGTTGGAACTAATCATTGTAATTTTGAAAATGTCAGTGTGGTGGTGAAGTGCATCAATCCTCCAAGTTTTGTCAGGTCATTAGTACCAGAGGTATCATGTGACACAAACAGAAAACCAAACAGATGCACGGGGCACACCAGCCTTCAACAATCTTTGGAGCTTTTGACCGCAGTGCCTGCCCTTCACTCTCTTCTCCCTCTCCACACCAGACAACATGGAGGTTGATAGCATCAACCGGGAGCGGGCCAACAGTTTCAAGAGCCCACGCACCCAGGACCTGACCGCCAAACTGAGGAAAGCTGTGGAGAAGGGCGACGAGGTGGCCTTCAGCGAGCTGGTGTGGAGCAACCCACGCTATCTCATAGGCTCAGGGGATAATCCCACTATCGTGCAGGTGAGGACACAGGAGAAATAAAACCTGGACTCAAATGGAGAGGCAGCATTCTTTTGAGCTTGTTGTAGCGGTACTGCTGTGGTTTCTCAAACTCTGTGGAAACTCTTTGCTATTAATAGAGATGCATAGCCTTACTTGGAACGTTGTCATTTGTTGATACATAAACGTGTTTTCCACATCAGTGCCAGCCTGTCAGCTAATGCCCTTGACAAGCTTGCAGTTGCTAAAATGAAAACAAAAATATGACCTTGCATATGTGTGCGTGTGTATAATGAATCTTGCATAAAATTCAAAGTATTGAGTCAGTCTTTAGAAGATGGTATTTTAAACCTGCAAATTTGATGCTACTATATTAAAAATAAATAAAATGACTATTGTGTCTCAGGCCCTAGTCATTAAAAAACGAAATAAATTCCTAACTTCAGCAGGTGACATTAAGGTCAGATGCTACTTTTGGACAAAATGAAGCATTCTTTCCTGTTGACAGGAGATTAAAGGGGATTATGTCCTGATCCAAGCAGTTGTTCCACTGTTTTGTCTGGTTAGGAGGGCTGCCGGTACAACGTAATGCACGTGGCAGCCAAGGAGAACCAGGGGCGAATCGCCCAGCTGCTGCTGGACACCTTGGAAAACCCTGAGTTTATGCGCCTCATGTACCCAGACGACCAGGAAGCTATGCTGCAGAAACGTATCCGCTACATTGTAGATCTTTACCTCAACACTCCAGATAAGGCTGTAAGTTCTTCTACCATACGGGCTAAACCAGATTAGAATAGATTCTGTCAAAAGGTAAATAATGGGCTATGTTTGTATTGGATCTTGCTCTGTTTGTCTGTGTGCTGCAGGGCTTTGAAACACCACTCCACTTTGCCTGTAAGTTTGGTTGCCCAGACGTGGTCAATGTCCTGTGCTCGCATCCCGACATCGATAAGAACTGTAAGAACAAGGATGGCCAGAAGCCTTGTGATGTAAGGAGTTTTTATTTTTTTAAACCCTATTTAACTCAGTAACATGCACACTGAGTAAGAAAACATAGCGATGTCAGACAGACTTGTCATTGCTGGGGGTTATTACGCAAAGTATTCATGAATGTACACGTACATACGGGAGCTGTCTAGCAGCGACTCAGCCTTGCACAGTACTGCTGAACACTGACATCCTGCCAGTAGCTGCTGAGGGAGGTACAGTTATGCTTGCTCAGGTTTTGAAGTCGTGACCTTTTAGCTTGCTTTCTAAATCTTTTGGCAACAATCACTCACTGCATATTGAAGGCTAAACATAGATGAGCACGAGCAAATTCTTTCCCCAGCTAATCCTGCAGCAGTTGTATGTTGTCAGCTGTACATATATCCAATTGTTCTTTTTCCCCCCTTTTCACAGCTTATTTGTAGTAGAAGAAATAAAACCCAAGAAGTGAAGCAGAAGATAAGTGACTATTTGGAGGGTAAGGACACACACATTTCTTATAACATACATTTTTGTTCCTATACTCTGCTGTTTCCTGAAGGACACAGGCAAGTGTGATCATGGAATTTGGCATAAAGTTCTGCAAACTGTAGATCTTTTCTGACTGTCCCGAGCACAGACTGGCAGCACCATGTGCAATAGACATATTGACAACACACCAAATTAGATTTTGTTTTGAAGTATGCTGCCAGCTTAAGGTTTGATTCCCACTGGTGCCACCCTCATTGAAAATGTATGCGGTCATTCTTCTGTAAAGCTGCTGTGAATGTAAGTCCATCGAACATGTTCTCTAAACTTGAAATTGTCCGTCTCACAGACCGCTGCTATATCCCTTTGCTGAGGGCAACAGACAACACCTCTCAGCCTATCATTGGGGCTCTGTGGTCACCTGAGTCCTCAGAAAGTCTCTCGCTGATCCAGCAGCATACAAGAAGCCCGATGGATCCAGTGATGACTGTCACAGCCTTCGCTGGCCCGCTGAGCCCTTCCAAAGCAAGTTCTCTACCTGATTATCTGTTTAGGTTTACTCCAGTCCATCACCGCATCAATAAAAACATTTAGTGACCAGAACATATCGTCTTCCCCTGTAGGCAAATGACTTCCGTCGGTCTTGGAAGACGCCACCCAGAGACCGGGCGGAGCTTTTCCACCACATTTTTAAGTCTGATCCTGACCGTGGGGCAGAGAGAGTGGGCAGGTATGTCCAAAACTTTACTCTGCTCATATTGTCTTTATAACGGTCTCCATGTATTTTCAAAGATACTGGGGTACTACTGGGCTTATTGCTGTCGACTGTGATGCATGAAGGTAACACAGCAGGATAAACCGGTCTTTGGGGATTATAGATGTGTCGGGCCATGTACTACACACCCTGGGTTCACACCTGGTTCACTCTTTGTTAAATGTCATCTCCACCCTGTCTCTCATACACATTTTAGCTTACCTTCATTGATATACATGGAGTGGACATAATAATAGAAACAGCTGTTAGTATAACGCAATACAATTCAACAGCACCACACACTGCAGCCTCCAAAATGACCATACAGTTGAATCAACACCTCTCTAATACAAAACAAAAAACTGAACATTACAACATTAAGGGAGGATTTATTGTAGGGCTGTAGGTGTACCTAATAAACTGGCAAGTGTTCAGTTCAGACTACACTTTCCACAGTCAGTACAAGGAGAACGGCAACTAAATTAATCTCAGAGAATAAATAGAATAGTTTGCATTAAAAATGTATGAAGACCTTGGCTTGAAAGTATCAAATTAGAGCTGGAAATGGCTCAAAAGCAACTGAATTTGTTGTTAGGATGTGGTAATATTAACACTGTTGAATAGTATTTGTAGCATAAGCAAATATTTGATATCAGTAAATATTAAACCTCTATTAAAATGTGATAAATGGTCCACTGGCACAGTGGCAGCAGGTTACTCAGACATAAATCCATCTATAAAATTGCAGGGAAATCTTATGTGTACTTTTTAGTCAGTCAAAGTAAAAGGTTTATTTAATTAAGCTCCAACAACTATCCTTCATCCACCATCCACAGAGACCTGGCTCATGAGATGGGCCACCCATGGGCCGAGTACTGGGACTTTCTGGACAGTTTTGTGGACCTGTCATCGCCTGAGGGGCTCCACAAGCTGGAAGAGTACCTTAGCAAGAGGGATTTCAGCCCACGGGCTCATGAAGAGGCTGGGGAGAATGAGACCAGCAACAGGTTCAAAACCCCCTCTCCAGGTACTTTCACCTGCTGTATATCAGGGAAGCTGCAAGTCCTGAAAAAGTATAAACTGCTGGAATAAGAAATGATCTGCAGACACTCCAGATCCTCCTCCCTGATTCAATCTGTTAATTGGCACTGTAGTGTAATCAGGGTTCTCAGATATAGCCACTTGTCAGATATGAAATAGGATAAAAAAGGATTTTGCAAAGCATAATGAAGAATTCTATGATAAAATGACACTGTAATAACGACATCGGTCATTCATCTTCCCTGCTTGTAGGCAAGCCCAAAAAGTTCTGCAACTCCATCTCTGTTGGTGCCTTCCTGGACGAGGATGATGACATCAGCCTTGAGGAGATGAAGAACCGGCAGAACGCAGCACTCACCAGCATCACCTCCTCTGCTGTATCCAAGGACGGTCTGAAGGGAGCAGTGGGAGGCCATGAGTTCCACATCCTGCCCATCGCACTGCACCACCGCGGGGCCGATCTGATCGAGACAGCGGCCGAGCAGGACCTGCTGTGCTGCTGCGATGATGGCCTCCTGTCGCCTGGCGTAGTCTGCAAAAATGGGGTGTGCTCCTCCTCCAGAGACAGGACTCACAATGGAGACAAGGTGACCCCTCGCACCTCCCCGTCCTCCTCCTGCCTGCTGTCGCCCATCTCCAACCTCATGGTGGAGTTTGAGCGCATGTCGTTGCAAGAGCCGTTGGACAGC
Organism: Maccullochella peelii; assembly: GCA_002120245.1. Lineage (NCBI taxonomy): Eukaryota > Metazoa > Chordata > Actinopteri > Centrarchiformes > Percichthyidae > Maccullochella > Maccullochella peelii. The sequence continues at coordinate 71,611 of LKNJ01000778.1, forward strand.
CCCACCAGCTGCAGGGAGAGGAGGAGCAGTGGCGGGAGTCGGCATAGGGAGGTCCGGGACTCCTCCTCAGCAACAGACCTGAGCTCTGGGCTGAACCGCCTGTCTCTTGGTCACAGCAGTCAGGACGGTGAGACCGTTGAGGGGCCAGGCTGGAGAACAGAGGGAGGAGGGACAGGGGAGAGGCGCAGCAGCGGCAGCTCAGAGGAGTACTTTGAGGCAGAAGAGAGTCTGGAGGTGCTGGGCAGGACTAGGGGGTCAGTATCAGGGGGGCGCAACTTCTGTGCTAGGTCCAAGTCATGGGACCATGGGGGGAGGGACCTGAGCAGCTCAGGATCCTCTGGGTCCTCCTATAAGTCCTTAGATAACTCCAATGAGTTCCTACCCAGGACCCCACCGCACATTAGAAGAGGACTTTTCATTGATGGGTGAGTCACGCTGGTTTCTCTGCAGAGGGTGTTGTCTTAGATATAACTGTTCAAATACAAATGTCCCTGATAATGTTTTACAACATGTGTCACAATCTTTAGATTGATATTCTAATTAGAAGTAAGTAGCGAGTCCTGTTCAATATTTTTGGGGTACTATAGTCTCTATACGGCAACACCAGGTGACAAACACTCCCATTTGACTATTATGGGAATGTAACAGCCAGCCAGTTACAAAAGGGTTTGATGTTCACCAACTTTTGAGTTACGATGATAATAATACATGATGATAATACAGTAAAGTTGTATATTAATGTTGTGTGTTTTTACAGGGATTCCCCGACCAAGCTGGACAGAGAGGTCTTGTCAGCAATAGAAGGCATAGACGTCGACGCCCAGAAGTATCCCAGCATTCATAAGTGGAAGAGCACAATGAAGTCGTACTCTGTATCAGACATGCAGAAGTTAGTAGGCTTGGCTGGCATTTTATTGTATATTCTTCTCTCCTATTGGTCTTCTGATTTCACTGTGTGTTTATGATGCTGTCCTGGCCGAAACAGTGAGTCTTTTGGTCTCAGTGGCTGATTAAATCAGATTATCAGATTAAAGGCTAAACTCTGTAACACATATTTATTGTGTGGGGAATTCAGTTTCAGAGTTTGTTGTGTCAGAGAAATGCATGGCCTCACCATGATCTCATTGACCACATTTACATGTGTGCAGTCTTCCAGATGCTAGCCTGTTATACTGTATGCTTTATGCATACCTTTAATGTCTCTCAAATATTAATGAGAAAACTGCCCAATGAAAGCCAGTCTAAAGAAATTAGGCAACGTAAAGGCATATTTTTAGTCTGTCTCCACTAGGTTGTTATAAGTAGTAAATGACTAATAGGTGGAAGATAGTGACTGCTTTATATTTGATTTGTCAATTTAAAAAAAGTCACTTATCATAGATTGTAATACTCCACTAATTGACTAAAATGATGGTCACATATTCTTACAAAAAAGAGGAGTACGCATGGCTAGTACAGCAGAAATTAAACGGGGATTTCTGGTGCAGAGAGGGCTTTTCAGCTTTTGCAGTTAAAAACTTTTGCCATTACAGTCACAAGACATTTTAGGAATTTGTCGTGAGGTGAAATGCCAGGGAGGTGGAGCATTTTGTTCCAGAGAATAAATATGAAAAGACAAAGAATCGTGCAGGGCCTGCACTCTTCAGGTTTTTCAAGAAGTAGTGTCAGGTGCGTGAAGACAAAGTCAGCAGTACCATCTCTTAGTGAGAAATGCCCTCACACTGACAAAATAGTGAGAGGCAAAAAGAATGTGTTTATTTCATGTGCAAAAGGTGACAAACGATGACCAATGACAGTGCTATGGGACATTAAAATCTGTACTAATCTATCTTTGAGTATTAGTAGCAGAGGAACAATATTGTAAATGTAACCACTGACTGGTGTTGATGTGTGTCATCCAGATGGCCCAGCCCTGCGGTGGTAAAACCACGACTCAGGATGCAGCATCAGACTCCCGGCTCCCCGGTCAGCAGCCTGATGTCTCCCACCGGTCGCTTCAGTCCTGCCCGGCACGCCGCCTCACCAGACTTCAGCCCCAGCCGTTTCAGCCCTGCCAATGCTAGCTACATCCAGCGCATCCGCCTCAAGCACTTGAACGAGCCACCAATCTAACTGCCTGCTCTTCCCCCGCCCCCCACCTCTACAGCCATACCCTGTCCAAGCCCTAACCCCCCCACCCCCTTCCCACTATAAACCCAGCTGCACCAAGGTGGCCACACCTGAGCTCAGAAACCACATACCTAACAGAAATATGCACAAGTGTCTGGAAGATTTGTATTAATGTATGGTACTACTCCTATGTAATACAGGAATTCTCATCACGTTGGGTTGTGATGTACACTCAAGACTTTAAAAAGGAAAAAAAAGAAACCTTGATCATTTATGTACTGTATGGGTGTGGACCATGTTGAATTGACGGTAATGTAATATTTGTGGCAAGTGTGAAGCACCTGTATCATAGCCTGAGTCAACTTTTTGAAACCGCACTCCCCAAAGTTAGTTCATCACTAAAACCTTAGTGTGGAGTCCTCAATAGGATTCTGTCACTGAAGATGTTCTTAAAAAGTTATTTTTTGTATGTTGGTCAGTAGCACAAAAATTAAATGTTTTTATTAATGGTGTTAAAACCGACTGCCATTTCCTATGTTTTCCTCAGTTCAGGAATTGCCTTAATTTTCTGAAGTGATGAACCAGTTCTCTGTCTCTAGCTCATACATGGAATATCTGGAAATGGCGACCTCACTGGCTGCGTCGATCACAGATGATTACAGCAAACATGAGGGGAAAACTGATAAGATTGAGATCTTCCATGTTTTTTATTTTGTCCTTCAATAAATGCATACATTCTCTGTCTTTTCTCGGTGGTTCCTGGACATGTCTTGACTTTTCATTTCTGCCACTACCGGCGGCCTTAGACTGTGCAATTTATATTTTTATTTTTTCTCGGAAATATCTGTCATTCACAAGCATCTCCCACAGTGTGAGTATGAATGACAAAAAACACCCATCAGTACTAAACCTGATGGACTAAACCTTAAAATTGCCCATCTGAGACCACCTTAAAGCTGTATTAAGTGATTTCTAACCACTAGGGGGCAGAAAGCCTCCAAAACAAACTCAACAGCAACAGAACCCGGATATATTCATTAGCTTATTACGGCCATCAACAAAAAACTGCCTTCCGCTTACAGAGAACCCAACTCATTAGCTGAGAACTGCAGAGGTATTGATTCCCAGTGGGATCGGCAGTACTTACAACCCTTTTCACATTACAAGTAGTAGTTTGATTCAGTGTTGATATAAAAACTAGCGTGTTATAGAGCTTTGAAGTTATGTGTCATGAACAGGGTTGGAAATTAGCACTAGCTACCAGACAAATGTTGGTCAAATATGGATTTATTGTTGAATAGCTGGTGAATTTGACCATTGATGTGTCAGTGGCTGGTAGATGTCCACATTTAAAAAAAAAAGTTATTTTCCCACCCTGTTCATGAATCTCTTAGGTGGTTCAGATTGGCTTACAGTAAACTCATGTACACATGGCAGGTTCTTGCAGTTCCCCAAAACATGTTGTTTAATGGTGACTTGTGTATGTGCAAAAACCTGCTGTATCCAAATTATTTGTGATTTAGGGATAAATTCAGTGCTGTATGAGGGCTTATCAGCTATGTCTAGGACAGAGCCAATCATTTTGAATATTCAGATTGCCACTCTACTTATGATGACAGAAACAAGTGTTCTGAATGTACATTTTTTGTGAATTAAACCTTCATCTGAGAGCACAAACTACTTCACTGAGAAGATTGTATTGTCATCCTTGTGCTCTCAGGTGACAACAGATCTAATTCTGGTCTCTGAATGTTTATGAATGTGGAACTTTGCAAAAATGCACCTAAAAAAAACTTAAAACATGCTTCTTGTGCTTTTAGCATTCTGTGCTTTATTAAAAATTAACTTTCATGGTGAACTCTTTCTGTATGTCTAGACCTCATTTGCTTTCAACTAATCAATAAATCATCACCCCTACTTTACTGCCAATGTGTCTGAGCTTTTTTGGGAGATATTTCCATTTTTTTTTTCAGGAAAGAAATGTTACAGAAACTGAGGCATTCATTATTTTTCTTTATTTACTACAGCTGCACTATACAACACAATCTGCATACTGTAATGACATGTAAAGCCGAGAGCACGGTTTGCATTTACAACAGCTATACAAATACAACTTTTTTGGTTTAAAAATCAGTCACTTTTGTAAAAACCCTCAGTTACATTCAGGAGGAGTTGCTAAGCAGCTGTTAATCACTTCTGCTGGCGTCCTATGGCACGGAAGTAATCACAACCACAGTCTCTCATTACATGATGGTAGTTCAATTACAAAATAACAACAGCAATTTTCAAGACACTTAAGGAGAAAACTGAGCTTTGACCCTGCAACCAACTGAGTGGGCATCGGAGCCCCAGAAACCTGCGCTGTGTTGGGCCATCAGGTCCGTGTTAGTTTGTCCGGGGGCATGAATCCTGCGTCTCCCAGAGTTCTGAGGGCCACCCTACCGCTAGGGCGGATGGTGAGCCATGTGATGCTGCCGTTGTTCAAGCCCATACGTAACCAGCCCTCTGGAGGAAACTGCAGAGCCCTGAGAGAGCAAAAGAAAGACATGAGCAGCTGAGTAGTGGAGCTACTTTACAGGGCACTTATTTAACAAATAATTTGATTTGTGTGATATTATCCAGCAAGTAGTCATTTGGAGGATATTAAACCCTTGTCATATTTAACTAGATGTACTAAATGTCCCTTTTAACCAGACACACAGGACAAGCAGTCACCAAGAAATGCACAAGGCTGTATGTAGCTACTAGAATATTTACATTAAACAGGAATTTTCTTTAAGGATTCCGTTGAGAGCACACAAGTGACACAAGTGAAGCACATATTCAATCAAAAAAAATCTTATGAAAAAACTGTTGCAGCATAGTTTAAACACAATGGTTAGCAAAGCAAGAAGGCCACGTTCTGGCCTCAGCTGAGCTGCGACCACCGAGTCTGCCGGCGAAACAAACCTGCAGACAAAATAACGGATGACATTGGCATGACACACGATGATCTCGTAGCTGTCCTCCTTCTGCTTGGGGTCAGCCCGGTGGATGTAGCGGCGGAAGGCTGCCTCAATTCGAGCCCCATCTTCGTGGTACTGCTGGAGGACGGTAGAGAGGTTGAAAGCCACCTTTGTCACATGAGAGGGTTCTGTCTGAACCCCTCAGTCAGTACAAAGTCAATACATGATGATGCTGTGCATTGTGGGGAATGTATGGAGAGTTTCATTCCAAAATGAGGCCAACTATATGGCAACTGTTAGCACTTAATCACTGAGGGCAGAAAAATGCCGCTGGACCGCTCGCTGAGGGAAATATTAGTGTTACATTCACATTCATAATCCAATTATGTCCAACATTTAGAGTGAGGCATTACTGAATAGGATGTTTACACGAGTTGTATTAATAATCCTGTTTTCATGCAATGCAGCATAGTCCAGTTATGTCTCCCTGTCATGGTGCTACCATGTTCTAAGCTCTTCTTTTAGAAGGATGTTTTAAACCCAATGTGTCTTTGTAGGAATGGTGTACGGGTTACTCTGGATAATCCACAGACCTCACTGTCAACAGTTTTCTTTGTAAGCACTTTTTACTGAAGGTAGCTGGGTCTGTGGATTATCCACAGTAACCAAGACAGTGTTTCTGGAGAGGCACACACTGTAGCTGCTGAATAATTATTAAAAAAGGGGGGAGGGGAGAAAACCAAAAACTACCTGCAATTTGGTAAACTAAACCCTTCAAGTATTAAGTATACTAGTAATAAAATAACATTTACTAACTCATTATTTAGCAACTGGTTATGTTGCAATGGCTAAATGTCTATTTAAATGAGTAAACTGTAATAAAAAAAGATTGATCCTCAGCTGCCATACTCTTTTAAACGTTGGCATTTTGGGAATTAACTCTTCCTGTTACCCATTCATGTGGCAGTGCACTGATGTATTGGCTGATTTTTGCAGCTGTAAGCCTAAACAAGCACTTGACAGGACACCTGCACAGACACGTGGGCAGCAGAAAGTTACCTGAACAAGGATATGCAAATACAGAAAAATCAGGCCTACAGCCCGCTCTAGAGGTAGCATCTCTCACCACAGCATCGGGCTTCCAGTGAGTGACAGGTGGAACTGGCTCGATAGGCGCACCCTCTCTCAGCAAATCGCAGCTCACCAGCTCCACCTTTGGAACTGTATGACATTCAGGGAAGGGAAAATATGTTGATATGCATTTGTGATGTTCAGCATTTCTACACCAGCTTTAATTGGCACTGTACAGAATCTAGGTCGCTGAACAGGAAAAAGTAACAGGATACAACAAAGATGAACAGGATATGAATTGCCAATGTATCTCTCAACAACAACTTTAGCAATGTGTCAAGCAGGAACGTATTTATGTATGATATATTCAGGCTTCGTACAGCTATTTAAGTGTAAAATTCAAGCACTTTCAAGGTACCTAAACCAAAATTATCCAGACTCTCAAAGCCTTTATCATCACATCTAAATTGTTACTATAAATGCCAGGAGACAACAAACAAATATGATGACGGGATCGTTTCATTTCAAATATTAAAAGATTTTTGGTTTACATGAGTGATTGTGTGGATGATGAAACACCAGATTATGTTAAAAATCAAGTATTTTTCCAAGGAGTATATTTGAATTCAAGCATATTCCTAACCTTGAAAACATAACGGTTAAAATTAAGCATTTTCCAAACTTTCAAGACTTTGTACGAACCCTGTATATTAGATATTTGAAGTGGCAGACATGCTGGCCAAAATTACATAGGTATATAATAATTTTGTACTTTGGTGGTCACGTTATCATCACATAATTTGTCCAATAAACTTTATATTTTTTACACCAAATATCCACATCAACTCAAAGAAATCAGAATTAATTAATTACTCCAAGATAAGTTATATGGGAAAATAAAAGTGCATTAATGTGAGAAGCCAAAAGCTATTTAAGCTGAAGACTGCTTTTAAAAACCACAAATATAGCAATATGTATGACAACTGTGGATATGCAGCTACAATCTAGTACACATTGCAGTTGAACAGCAACATTACAGCAGTACCTTAAACCTTAATGTTGGGTAGTTTTCTTTTACAGATCCTATAAACTGAAACAGTGCTTAGAGCGACAGAAATAAACTTGACTTCTTGTTCTACCCACTACCTGAGAGGTGTTTGCTGATGATATGTGCGGTCTCTGTGGCCCTGGCCATGCTGGAGTGGACCAGAACATCATACTTCAGTCCCAACGCCGCCAACCGCTTGCCGGTCAACTCAGCCTGCTCCCGACCTGGAAGTTGAGATACAATGATCACTATAACAAATGGCTGGTCTGTCAGAAATGGTCATGGCAAATTTGGGTAGGACAACGGGCAAGCAAACAAAGATTGTTCCTTCACAACAACTGCTGTCAGGATGGTACAGAACATGCATGATGTTACGCTATATTGAAGCTCTGTTGACTGAAGTTACTCTCCAGACTGCTGCCTGGTCAACTTTCTAGGTGACAAAGGGAAATAAGGACCTAGTGGAGTGAGGACCCTCTCCTTGTCGCTGTTCCCGCTCAGGTTGTACTGGGAGTGTCTGATGAGGATAATGTTGCGTGTAGCTTTTGGTTTCCCGTTGTCCTGTTCGGAGCTGGGGTCTTCACTTTCTTTCTTCTTCCCATTGGACAGTGCAGATGGGTCTCTCCTGGAAAGAGTTAAGACGAGGTGATCTTGAGATTAGAAGTGGCTTTGTCTCACATTGTTAACTTGAGGGATGGAAAACGGAGTTAAAACAACTCTGATTTAGGATGACGGTCAGTACGATACTTTTAAAAACGTCCACAAATCTCGTTTTTAAGTCTCTACGCCAAACTCAATTTAGTTAACTATTTATAGCAGACTGGCTTGCAAGCAACATTGTAGCTCGAAGAATAGGGATCACTGCGTATCACAAATTGTATGGTCCACCCTTATATCCAGTATGCATCCAGACAACAATGCAATTTAGCAAGATATTAAACTTTTGTCCAATATGTACTTTCAACAAAATCAACCTCAAATTCACCGTGATGGATTATAATTAAATGGATGTATATTTGACAGACATTTAGCGTGGTGTTCAACCCATACAAAAGTGAAAGTGGAAAAATGGAGGCAATATTACGGTACTAGCTACGTTCAAATAATCAAACGGTCAACAGATAGCGCTTGTAGAGGCACTTACTTATCCCAATTGAAGTCCCAGGAGTGACCAGACGGGGCTGGTGTGTGGCTGGCAGGTGTCCACGCCGGCTGCGCAGCGTGGAGGACGGTAAATCTCGACCACCGGCTAGCCCCCTCTCCGCCCTGCTCACCGACATATCCGCGGGATTCGGCAGCCGCAAACACCAAGACAGCAGAGCCTCCAGCGAACCCACAAATAAGTTTCAAAGTTTTCCTGAACGACATCCTGCGAGCCGCCGAAGAAAGAAACTATTGTTAGCTAATTAGCTGAGCTTAACTGATTTAACGTTAACAAGGTGTAACGCTATCTCTACTCACAAATGTATGGCTTTCTTTTGCTAAATGGCGTTTGAGTGCTAACCCCAACTCCACCAAGGGAAACAAAACACGCTTTTTGTGGCACAAATATCTACCGGGCGGCGGCTCTTAGCTAGAAACTAAAAATACAGTCAGCACCACGAGAGATGACAAGCTAATCTAGGCAGTGCTCTACAAACATTACGGTGGCCCGCCCGAGCCAAAACAATTGGCTTCGCATTTCGCATAAATCCCGACATGTGCCACTTGAGGGCGCTCTAATCCCTAAATCCACAGTAGTAACTACCATGGTAGCAGCCCCGATTAATCTCCGCGATCTGTTGTGGAGGCACTGTAAACTCAATTCAACGTGCAACATCTCAGTGTGCCCAAATGTATGAATTTCCGAGACACTGGTTTACGATTTAAAGCCGCACAAATCAACACACAATTTCAGTCAAATTTCAACTCACACAAGAGCTTCACACTGCCGCTGCTTCTTTCCATAGTCTATTTTGGTGATAGAGCACTGTGGGTGGAATGGGTAAAGTCATTTTAGCAACTTAAGTTTCATTTAAAGAGATGCCTAATGGTATACAATAACCATACCGAAGGGAAGAGTGGAAGTCGACGAAAATGTTGCCTGGTTTGTCCGTGTGTGTACGCTTGTTGGTAAGCAAAGGTACATTAAGCTGCGAGATTCTAAATTAAGTTTGGTGTTGGCTCCCTCCGCCAAGGCAACACTGCATATCCGGAGCAGAGCTACCAAAGCATTAAACAGCTAGTCCTCTTAAACTTTACACTTTTTGATTTTAAATGAATTTAATATACAGCAAGATTGTTAGAGTCGGTGAGCATTTGCGAGAAAAGTAGATTTTTAGATTCGAATCTCCTGGGTAGGACGAGTGCAGTGTGACTTATTCTTTCTGATGAAATGCAGGGTAGTCAACATTAGCTCCGATCATTTTCTTATGAAGACACTTGCAGGGTTTGCACAGAGGCTCCACCTTTTCAAGCGGTTCAGTGACCTCACCAGTGGGCTGGATTGTAAGGGTGGGATTTCCAGGCTTTCAGAGAGCTCCATGCATTCCTGCCTCTCTATCGTAGGATCTATGCGGCTTCAACGATAGCAAAGACGGACTGGTTGTACCTTTTAATTGCCATAGAAAGGCCTATATACTGCACACGGGATCTTTTTTCTACATGCGACTCCAATCGGAATAAATAATTGAGGAATGTGGAAATTACAGAATGCCCAACAGCGCTGGAAAGAGATTTAAACCCACCAAATACATCCCAGTGTCCACTGCTGCCACACTCCTTGTGGGATCGACCACTTTATTTTTCGTTTTCACGTAAGTTTGCATCGCTTCTTGTTCTCATTCGTTGCATGCCGGGATTTTCTTAGCCTATGCTATGTGTGCCCCCAGATTACACAGACCAGAGTGGATTTGCAGCTCGAAGTTTGCATGGGTGGATTTAGTCACTTAGGTAGAATAAGTGGATTTTATAGGAGTATATCTATCCCAATGGAGAATCTCGCAGCGGGTCTGAAATGGGTTTGCAAAAAGCATATATGCTGCCTTCCTGTGCAGCCCTAGACAGACCATTCAGCCGTACTACCTGCAAGGCAAACTTCCAATAAGCCATGCAAGTTTAACGACGCTGTGATCGTGCAGGAGACCACAGCATAGGCCGCAGATACTCACTTTCCATTGAAGAAATGCCGCAGGCAGTTGTTGATACAATTAATATGATTGCATTGGCCCAGCAGGCGGTTGTGTTTGATTCATGCACACTCAGTGGTGATAGTTACAGTGTCACACAACCTATCAAGAGGCATTATGATCATTCGAGGCTTGGGGTTCCCATAGTGGAGTCCTGCAGGAGTCCCTAGGTTACATTGCATCTACCACCATGTCTCACCTAATGTGTATACCATAATTTAGGTTTTCCTTTGGAGGAAGTGAGGATTATGGGCAACCTCTGACCAAGGGGTGACCAAAAGCAGATATTAATTCAGTTCAAGGGAATTTCTATATTCTGACAAGCAGGTGACATGCAGGTGGTCCATGCACACCAGCTGCAATCAGGATGATTACATTGTCACACATCCTGTCAGCCAGCATCACAATCATGCCAGGGACCCCCAAGTTGGAAGGGCTTTCGTCCCAGGCCCCTCCATCTGATGAATGAGGAAGTTAGTGCTGTGAATTTAACACAGAGCTGACGCTGTAGGAAGGGAGATAACAGCAGAGAGAGAGATGTCTCTGGCCTGAATCATCATCTCCACATACAATCTCCTTTAGTGCAACCCCCCAGGTGACTGGATTATCAGTGAAATCAACACCATGCTCACTCTCCCCAGGGAACGCAGAGGGGGTTTGAATATTATTTTGGGAACCTCTGACCTGGACTGAGGACTGTAGGGATGTAGATCATCATCCAACCTTTATCCTATGCAGAGTCACTTTGCCAAAGTATAACATTTCTGAATGTGATTCCTCGCCCTCCCAGGGTGGAAGGTTTTACAGTGTTTTAAAGTCCTTATGTCACTGTGGCTAATGGGAACATGTTGGAGGTGTAGATGATGTGTCACTGTATTTGCACATTAAGCATATTTGTTTTAATCATTTTTACCTAATATGTCTCCAGTTAACAGCTGCTGTGGATCTAAGGTTGTGTGTGTTTGTACCATTAAATAATTTATTGCTTTTTGACACGGATCTGTATTGGATGCAAAAGTGCAATACAGTATGTGTTCTTCACTTGTATGGACAAGATTTGTCCCGCCTGAACAAATGCAGGGAGACACAGAAAATGCTTTAGCTGCACCTTAAGTGGTTTGCAGTCTCAGTCTCAGGTCAGTGACTGAGTCTGAAGGAAACATATGGTGTTTGTGGGTTGTGTCAGTAGGTTGGATTGTAGCTTTAAAAGTCCCAGCACTCCTTGGTGCACAGTCTAGGACTTTGCGTAAACAAATGTCCTGATTTACAAGTCTTGGTGTAGAATGAATGTGCTATGATTTAATAAGATATCTACTTTTCAGCCATATTGTTTGCAAATAGCAGAAGTCAGAATAAAACAAAAATATTAGTTTGTCTTTTGCTGAGGTCCATGTCAGTCTACACATTAAGGTTCATCCCCCAGCAGATGGTTCAAGGGTGAGGATTAAGACTTTACTCTGTTGCTCCTCCATTTCCCAGTTAAAGGTCCAGAGGATTGAGTCGCGTATAATGGAACCCCCCCGGGAGCAGTGCATGTCCAAACTAGGCCATGTCTCCTCATTCTCAAACACACATAAAGTTCATTATGTTGAATCCAGTCTAGCCTTGTCTTTAGCTGGAGTGCAAAGCTACACATTTACAGTATAAGCCACAGAACAGTGGTATGCCTTCTTCTAAAACTTCTTAACCAGAATAACATGAATAACACAAGTGCAAAAGTATGAACATTTTAAATTTCTGTCACCAATTTTGTCTGGCAGCCACAAACTAAGACATGCAGGGGTTAAAACGAAAGAACTATACTGATCCATCATATACAGCAGATTGCCAGAGACACAAATCTTTTTTTATTCCTAGGCCGCAGTGTGTTAAAGGTCTCACTGATGCCAGCAGGCCACTTGGTGTCATATGGGCAATGGAGGATGAGACCTGAGGCCAGCACTGGCTCACACACACACACACACACACACACACACACACACACACACACACACACACACACACACACTGTCCACGGTGTGTTACTGTGTTTGGCTTACTGACGCCTGACAGTTTGTGTTTCCCACAGAGGTTGAATTAGAACACATTAGTACAAAATTATTTTTATCTCCACGCCATGACCACGACTCATCACAAAAAATACTGTCAATAAATTAAGCTTTCAGTCATCATAATATTATCCCAGCCTTATGTGGGTCTATAATAAGATTCTACTGTGTCCGAATGTGTCCCAGCTCTGTATGGCTGCACTGAACAAGCTTTCTTTTACCTTTTTAGTAATTCCTGAGAATGGCTTCATCACTGCCCTTGACCATATGCCAAATGAACAACCTGTTCAGGAAATAGAACCGCCAGGCTGGCCATTATCATTTGTTGCTAAGCCTAATAGTCCATACTTTAGAATACACATAGATAGATGTGTGGAAACTATCAATTGATCATCTGGACAAGACCGGTGTTCAGCAGTTTTTGCTGTGTGAAGGTGAATTATGAGAGAGGTAGTCAGTGGTGGCAGTTGGAAGCCAGCATACCACCAGGCTGAGAGCAGAGCTGCACATGAGAACAGGCCTGACAGGAATCTAATCGTCAGCTTCCACATCTGTTTCCTCCTTTTCACTGTATATCCATTGAATCAGACTTCATTCAGATATTACTGAATGCATTGTTTTGTATTTGTGCTCCACGCAGAGGTTCTTGTAGAGCTTTTGAAAGGTATTTCCGATTTTGGTTGAGAGAGTGCAGAGTTGTTGATAGATATGGGATAGAGGGGGATGACAGTCAACCATGATACACTGTTAAAACGGGTGCCTCTATTTAACCTTTTTTTTAGGTTTTATATCTTGGTACATATATGGCACCCCTAAATTGTTCAATATTGAACAATTTTACAGGGTTAATTATATAGAACCTCTGTTTTTATTGTGAACAAAATGGTTACAAAGGTTACTTCATTTACACAGTCCAGGAACTTTCTTTCTCACAACAAGTCTGGTAGTATAGTAGAAGTCTCTGTTAATCTAAGAAATAAGGATACAGAGACACGGATACAAAGAAAAGGCATCTAGAATAAAACTGAACCACATGTATTAACTGAAAAGTTTATTTTTTCAACCTCTGACAAATAGCTATTTAGCTAGGCTAGCTAGTTGTATGTTTTTAAGCCGTGTTAGCCGGACATACCTAATTTTGACCAAAGTTAGCCAACATTAGTAAAATGGGGGATATGCACAGCATCCTCCTTCCCTGGCTCACCAGTATGGCTAATGTTAGCTAGCATTAACGTTAGCTCCTAAGCAACTTTCTTGAAATAAAATATCTTTCATAAAAACTGAGAGAAGGCATACTTATGGAACCGTTTCTATATTAGCTACTATACATACCCTATGCTGCTTGGTGACCCACCTAATTTATTTAGCGTGGCTATGTTAATGTTACAGGGAGCTTGACATTCAGCCCCCTCACTCCTAACATAAAGTCAGCTACAAAAATCTGGGTGTTATCCTGGATAGCAACCTGAGCCTGGAGCAACATGTAAAGAAAGTAGTCCAGTCGTGTTTTTATCAGCTGACGAATGTCTCAAAAGTTAGATCAGTTCTATCTTTCAGTAACACAGAGAAAATTATACATACTCTTATATCTTCCCGCCTCGATTATTGTAATGCCTTGTTTACTTGTCTAAACAATCGAGCTGTGGAGCAGCTTCAAATTGTCCAAATTTCAGCTGCCAGACTACTGACAAAAACAAAGCGATTCTCACACATCACACTAATTTTGGCTTCACTGCATTGGCTTCCAGTCTCTTTTAGAATCCATTTAAGTGCTTTTAATCACATACAAGGCTCTAAATGATCTGGCGCCGGAGTACATAACCGAGCTCCTCACACCATACTGTCCAAACAGGCCCCTCAGGTCTGCCAGTCTGGGTCTTCTAACTATTCCAGAATCCAAGTTAAAAACAAAGGGTGATCGAGCATTCGCAGTACTGGCTCCCCGGCTCTGGAACAGCCTTCCACTGAGCATTAGATCAGCTGACTCTGTTGCTGCTTTTAAGTCTTAAAACTTACTTTTACAGAATGGCTTTTCCTAACAGCTGACTGAGTGGACTTCTGTGGTCATGAGCTGTTGGTTTTTATTTCACTTAGTGAATTTTTAACTTTTATGTGTGTATATGCATATGTTTCATTATTTACCTCTTGCAGTTGTTCCTAATTTTGCTTATGTTTTGAATTGTATTATCTTGGAAAGTGCTTTTTGCTTGAAAAGTGCTCTATAAATAAAACTATTATTATTAATTGAAGGTCTGAAAGCATAATCAATGAATGTCTGTTCATTGATCCTAATCTGCGTCCTGCCTATGCTGAGCTGCTGTCGTATTTTTGTCAAGGGGTTTGGTAAACAAGCTTGTAACCATTAATGCCTCACTGCTTGGTATTAGTGTCCTGTAGATCCTGTGTGCCTTCCTCCTGTGTGGTGTTAGTGGCCCCGTGTTTGACTGTAGTTAAATTAATTGCTGGTTTAACTCGTCCTGTTTATGCTCGGTGTGGGAGCCAGACCATGTTGGCTGCCTGTTTTTAAAAATTGCTCATATGACGTTGGAACTAATTTGGGTTTAGTTTGTTTATTTAAATGTGCGATTGAGGATGTGTTGCCAAGTTTGAGATGTCGCAAGGGCAGAGCATTTCTCAGAAGGAGGAAATTGCCAATTGACATGTCTCTGTTCATGAACAAGCATCTATCAAATCTAGAAACCAGAAAATCTCAGCCTCCCTGATGTGATACTCATGTACAGCATACTGAAATTAGCCAGACCTTGTGACATGCTCGCACAACTTTAACCTCCAAGTAAGCCCTGTAAAAAATATTCCTCGATTCACATGAGAGTAGCAAAGCAGCTCTCAATCTCATCAGTGATTATCTTGACCAAAAGTAGCAGGTAGATGTACAAGCTCACCAGGGCCAAAATATTCCCTTGGCCTATTCATAATATCCATGTGGCGCAGTCTCCTGGTTTGTCGAGATGCTGCTGTATTTTTTTTTTTTTTTACTGGGGATAAAACAGTTGCAGGTTGTGTGGTGTGGCTAGCTTTGTCAGATTAGATAACGATGTAATTTCCTCTGTAGGTCCTCATCCATCAGCACCTGGGAGTGAGGGCCTGGAGATTGACAATTTCAGTACAGAGTTGTGTCACTTCTGCTCTCAGAAGGTACTTAAGGTGACAGGCAATAATGAATGCTTTCTCTTTGAGCTAATGCAGAAGATAAGGCCACAGTTATAAACTGACCTCAAGTTTTTGTTTTTTTTTACAATATAGTCTCATTGCTTTTGACATCATATTTTAGTGTGGTGGTTTATGGTTAATTTTCATTCTTATTGTGGTTTATGGTTTTCATTTCCCACCTGTAAGATCATTACAGGTTGTAGACCAATCCCCTGCTTCTGCAGCTTCACAGCTTTAAAGGATAATTCCAGTTTATTTCAACCTTTCCCATAAATGAGGCTATTGTGACTCTATGGGTCATGCCAACTTTGCACTTCCCACCTCTGTTGTAGAGATTCAGGGAAACAATGACTCGCGCAAAACAATTCATCAGTCATTTCAAACACTTGTCTCTGAGTCTGGCCGAGCGTAAACACAGAAAGAAGCCGCCTAATACAAAAGTTATGGCTAACTTCATAGGAATCTACAGCTGCATGGTGTTGCAGTCAAAAAACCCTGTTTGCTTTTATTCTAAAACATCACAATCAAGTCAGAGTGACTGACTTAATTCACTGTGAAGTGTTTATTTCTTTGATACCATCATGTAGCTCCAGTCTGAGATACTTTCTATTTAAATCCATCAGCACTGTGTTGTTTTCATTTATAATGTAGAACATACTAATCAGAAACTAAACTATAGTTAATATGCATATACCACTGGTAGAGATTGGTCCCCAGTGCTGTTCAGGGGCCTCAGGGGTCCTTGAGAGAATTCCAGGGAGTCACTAAATGAGAATGAGTTCAGTGTAATAGAATTAATTTGAACTAATATAAGTCATGTAGCTAGCTTCTGTGGTAGAATTAAACAGAAAGACTGCAGTTTCTCTGGAATACCATGAATGTTTTCTGGATTCAGAAAGTCATTCACATTCATCGCATTTGTAGGCAAAACAAAAAGCTGTTTTGGAATTATTATCTAGTAAATGTCAGTGGGACATCATGGTGAAAATGCAAATAGAGATAATCTTTTGAAAATATCTACTATCAAAAATCCAAATCACATTTCAAACAGTGGAGAACTCATGGTGTTACTCCAGCGGGAGCTCGACACGTCTGGACCTGGACTCCATCGTTCGTGCAGTATATTTTTAGCTGCTGACTGTTTGACAGTGATGTGATCAAATTTAAGTTTCAGGAAAATGTCTTAATCCAATAATGATCTCAAAGAGTGTGGTTCTTAAGGGACTTAAGGGGCTTGGAGCAAACCATTACCAAACAGCTTATACATCTGAGATACACACGCAAACCAGTCCTGTCTGCCATGCCGGGGAACTGCCATATATCTGTCGAGCCAAGGTATGTCCAGCTGTTGTGTCTCCTCAGAGAAAAGCTGTAGAGTAGTGGTTCTCATTGGGGGGTCAGAAGGATTTTTAAAGACTAAAGCAGAAAAATTAAGTTAATCTCATCTGTCTGTTTTTGTTATCTTGATAACAGAATTACTTCTGTGGTCACTTTGTGTAGACCATCGCCTCTCCTGCTCGCAGCCCTAGTCAGACCCAACCTGCTGTATAGTTGGCGGCCAGTGTAAGGCAAAAACTGCCACCTCGTCTTCCCTCCGTCCAGGTTCAAGTAGGCCTGAGCAGCAGGCTGCTAGCAAAGCAGTCTGCCTCCATTCGGTATTAATGAGTGAAAGAGGCCCAGAGAATAAAAGGCCAGGTCTTCTAATCTCATTCCATCCCAGCCTTCCTGTCACTGCTTGACAACTAGGTTAAGATAATGCTGACAGATTCTCTTTCCTGGCTCTCTACCATGCATCCTTGAGGAGGGCGACTGCCTATTATACGTGCCACACAAACAGAAACTGGTGCTTAACTTAAAATTACATCAAGTTTCAGGTCAAGACAAGTTTTCCTGAGTTCCTCTGTAATTTTCAACAAGATGAACACAGTTATTACAATATAAATAGGTTGCTGCTCCATTTTAATGATCCTATTTGACAGGTAATAAGCTTGTCGAACTGTACTAAAGAGCAACAGTTTCCTCTGTCTTTGTACATTTTTGCAGAATCCCAAAATGCAAAGTATTGTTACAATGCTCTTATGGAAACAAATGCATTGCATAATTCTTCACACTATATACAATGCATTCCCTGTTTTGTGGAGGGATTTAAATGGTTGTAAGTTAACGATGTGCTAAGTAAAAAAACTATTTGCAGAAGATATGTCTTTAACAGGGTGGGATCATTGTTTGCAGATTAGCATGATCCGTCATAAATGAATAAAAGCATACACATCCTAATCTGCAACAGCAGGTGATAAAGAATCCAAATTGTGCATCCTGTTCTTTTCTCTTTTCTCTTCGATTTTCAAGCACATGTTGAGAGCTTTAATAGAATTCATTGCTTTCTAAAATGAGCCCTTCCGCTTTCTGCCAAGCTCTGAACTTGTGTTTTTTGCTTGTGCACTCTTTTGCAATATGCGCGAATCAGATAAATTTAATATGCCTTGAAGAACAGGGAGGAAATGTCTTAAATTTGTCCAAATGTGTCATCTCTACTCTGGATCACTAGAGTTCATTTTGTTTCCCACTGTAGCTCGTGACTGTGTTTCTTTCTCTATGTCTATTTAAAGTCCTTTTGGTTTTTCTGAAGCAGTGACTTTCTGGACCTCTGGTGCTTGCCAAAAAAGTCAATTGTGCCTTGTGATGCCATACTTGAGCTAAATGGATCCATGTGGATTCAGTGCACAGCAGTGTGTGGGCGAAAAGTGCGGGAAAGTGCAGCGAGGTGCTCTCAGAGTTTGCTGTACTCCACTAGCCGAATAAGCTGTGGCTGCCTGGAAAGTTTCCTCTTGAGGAACACGTGGGATTAATTTAGACCTCCAGCCTCTCCCTCCATGGATGCCACCACCCTGTTTTCCCTCATGTTGTTTTGCCAGAGGGAGTCCATGACTGGTAATAAGTAGAAACAGGACTCTGTGTCTTAACACCCTTGGCTGGAGTGGCTTTCTGAGAGATCAAGGAGTCGAGGCTCCCAGTGTTTACAAGAGCGAAGCAGTGTCCATCTCTGGGAAACAGAGGAAGACAGGCAGATAGACTCCGTGATTATAAGGGGAGGTCTTCCACATCTTTGCCACTTTTTGAAGTAAGTGGTTTTAGAAGTCTGTGGAGATGAGTGGGCACAGCAAACAAAGCCACTACCCCTTCATCTGTCAGTGTTCAACCATTGAGCTACTGCAGACCAATCCAGATGTCAACATTTTGACTTAAAGCCACTCTGTGTAGTATTTTTATGTGATTATAGCATCTTTGAAATGATTCTGATGACAATAGTTTTGAGACAAAATTCTGAAAAAAACTAGTGCAGTCTGTGTGGTGTGTTGATGTCAGCCAAAGTGTCTTCTTTTCTTCGGCTATAATTGATATTTTTAACAATGTATCAAATGACAATATGAAAACAATATGACAATGTGAAAGGTGTCGCTCGATTTATTTTTTAGTGATGAAACCTACAGAAATTATCACCTGAATCTGCAGCTCCCCTCAGCTTTACAGAGCTTGTTTAGCTATGACAACCTATTAACATTATGTGAGGTGTTTTTTTAAGCTGTATGTATTTTTGGACTTTTTATTTATTTTATTATTATACTGGGAATGCAAAAACTTTGAAGCTCAATATCTCAATCGCTCAGAACGCAGATGGAACCTTATAATTCCAAGGTGGCGAATTGTAATATTATTATTATTATTATTATTATTATTATTATTATTATAAAATGTAACACTCCAAGCTAATATTGCTCTGATATATCCATCTGATATGCTTGTGTGAGGTAACATCCTATAAATACAAGTGGTCGCTGTCGTCTTTGAAGCCATGGATCCATGGGGCTCTAGCCCGACTTGCCCCTGTTAGACTTTTGCCCAGTCCCTTTGTAGTTCACTGTAGAGGCGACCTTATCCTGTCATGTCTGTCACATGCTATTATTTCACACCTCTCTGGACAGTTTATGAATAGGCATCAGTTTTATATTAATATCCATTAGAGCTTGACCTGCCAAATGTCATGTCCTTTTTTATTCATAAACCTTACCGGCCCCTATAACAATACAGGTAGGGTTTTTTTTCCCCAGAAATTGCTTTTTCTTGAAAGGACAAATAAAACCTGTTTAATACATTAGTGGTTTATTGTGTTGTGCATTAGCTGCTGTTTGCCTTCTGCCCAAGCCTCACCTTAGCTTTCACCCACTCTCCATCATCCACTCTTATAGCTGAAATTGTAATTGAAAACACATATGAAAGGGCAAATACAGCCCCATGATTTGTTGTTTTTCATGCTGGGCTAAACAAGTTTGTTTGTCTGTTAAGTTACAGCTAGAATCCAGAGACAGAAAGTAAACCCCAGTGAAGCTTCACCATAAACCCGTTTATAGGTGGGCCACTGTACTCCAACCACTGACTGTGTTATCCTTTTTGTCATATGTCTAATTAAAAGAATGGCATCATGCTTGACAGTGAGGATATTTTAAAATGAGATTTAATTCACAATGGACAAATATATGCAGCCCTCAGGCCTTCACCATTCTCTGTGGATTCCAGGTCCACCTGATGTAGAGTGTCTGAGTGTCAGATGGAGCAAAGTGTGAACTCAATTTGAGCTTGTGTTTGAGCTTCCAGGTCGTCTGGTTTTAATACTTGAAGTGACTTTAATTTTAGTCCCAAATGTAGCTGTTGTTGCTTTTTCAGTGGGGGATCCACACTTGTAGTATAAAATGTGTAGTGAATTAATACTCCTCATGGTGGGGAAGGAAGTCGTTGACCACATCTGTGACAGAGGCAGTACTCTGAACCTTCTGCCGGAGAGCAGAAGTCAACTACAGCGCTAAGCTGTAGATTTCTTCCGCGACACTGTTTTCTTTGGCCAAGCAGTGTGCAAAATTCTGTAGAAAAGCCTGGATTTTTTGTGAGCGTTATCCATGTCCAGCTGATGAAGTCATAGTTGCGCTATCTTTGACTGAAAAACCAAGGTAGAAAGTTTGACTTTGGATCTATAAGCAAACATGACATGATCGTCAGTGATACTTATACAGAAACTACAGTAACTCACGTAATTCAAACAATAACGAGGCGGTTCCATGTCTCTGTTAATGTTATGTACATAGCACTTTTTCACATTTTAATGCAATATGGGTCAGTCAAGCACTTTAATTGGGTCTGGATGTTTTTGTTAGGCAGTGTGCAGTGCGGTACTGCAGCTCTCAATTTGCTTTGGGTCCTTCAATATGCTTCGGCTTCATCCTGCCTTATCTCTTCCAGGGTGAGGATGTTTTCTGTTTGTTTTGCCTCTTTGTCTCGGGGGAATTCACTGAAATGATCCATCTTGAGAGATGGGCTGGAACCTAGAGCCGGTGACCTTTTTGGTAAAACAGTTGCAAGCTCAGACCTCACACACTGACTATACTGCACAGGCAAAATTGTGCGTTGGCTGAAGTGCAAAATATCAACAGACGTGAAGCCAAATGAGTGATGGACTAAAATAAACTCCTGGGTGTTTGTGCTAAGAGCACTGTGGTTTCACTGTCACACCACGGTGCCACTTTACTCCAAATTTGAATCTTAGTTGAGTCTTAATCCGACCTGCACACGGCGGTGATCTGATTCAGTGACCTGGCTGCACCCAGTTAGTTCAGCGGCCTAAATGCGTTTGATCAGAACTGACATGAACAGTGGACTTTGTTGTTCTCTGTTGCACAGCACCGCGGCCTGCCCCCATCACTACTGCCACCATGTGCATTCTCAGCAGTGTGAATAATTGCTAAAGTCCTGATTAAACTGCTGTGGAACTATTAGCCACCTGGCCAAATCCAGCTAGTCCCTCAAATAGTTTTAATTGTATTCACTGTTGACATCAAGGCCACCGTGCTTACAAAGGCGGGGGGCCAATCACCAAGTCCAGACTGACACCTACTGCCCCTGAGTTTCAATTCCTAGGATATGTTTAGTCAGAGTCACATAAAATAATGGCTCCAAATAGCAGAGGTGACTGAAACGCCTGATCTTTAGTATCTAGTTGATGCCAGGGTCTGACAGATCCATGGTTGGGGAACACATCTTTCTACAAATTGCACTACTCAGGATGCCGTCCTTTCCGGCTTTGTGCTGTGTGATGTATAATGTCTGTGAGCAACAGCCAAGTTTACCAGACTGCCCCTAGTGGACCAGTGAAGTTCCATTTACTTAGCTCAGTATCTCAAGACTTCTCCCCTTCTCTCTATGACAGAAACTGAACTTCAGTTGCACTTTACCCATAATGCAGCAGTTATATAATGTACATCTTTTCATTATTCCCATGAGCGCACTGGCTTTTAGCATCACTGAATATCAGGCAGGATAACCTGTGAATATAAATTGGTTTGTTTTATCGATCTTTATACAAGGCCATAGCCAGCTCTTTACTCACTGCCCCCCTTAATTCATTTCACATTCTGATCAGCGCATCCTCATCTGCCATGTGTTTTGTGACGTTGAAGGCTAGTGTCAGTTCACATTTTTCTCCCAGATGTTCACCCCTCTGGAAGTTTTAATCCGCCATGCTTTAAATGAAGAGCCCCCCCATACGTGCCTGTGGGGTTAGCCTCCCTTGCACAACATATCTCGCTCTATGTTAATGAAATCAGAGCTTATCTGTGACGGGCCCCAGCGTTCCTCGTTCCTAAGCATATCTCCGCCTGCACTAATACGCTGGGTGCTGCAAATTGAGAAGTTTCCCCTGAGAATGTGTGCAGAATGTTATTAGTGAGTTTTAGGTCTTCCCTGGAGACCCACATTTTACTTTCAGAACAAGTTTTCTTTCCTGATTTGAGGAGAATTTCTGGTTGTTTGATGTATTTCTTACTAACAGTTTTTAATCTAAATGATTTAAAGTTGTTTAACTACTCCAGGATTGCAGTATTACTATTACACATTTTTGACTTATTTCTTGCATATTTCTCTGAACATTTAAGTAAAAAGTAGAATGTATTTTTCCAATGTGATAAAGCTAACTATAATGTTTACAACATGTGCAATAAACAAGACATAATAGTGCATTAGTCATGGTGTGCAGGTCAAAGTGTGTTTGGTTGGGCTTGAATTGGCCTTGGTGTTTTGGGGGATATTTTAGGAGGAACTGGAGAGATGACCCACCAGGGAGCCACAACTCCCACCGACAATGTTGTGACTGATTTGATTGAGAGCACAAATTAATAGTTTCGCGGAGGAGGAGGAGGAGGAGGAGGAGGAATCGCAAAGAAACTGCTGAGCAATCAGAAACTACACCTGGCTCTGGGAAGAGCCAACAACATTAAACAATTGTTCAGGATAGTGCAAAAGTAGCAGCGGTACAGCTGTCTCAACCCCTGAGCTAAGTAAAGACCCAGAGGAGCCTGAACGCAAGTGTAGCTCAAATGTCAAGTTTCAGCCTGAACTCTTGAAAAACGTCAGCTCAGCTCTGGCAGTGATGGGCAAGGAGTCGGTGTTGTTGTGTCTGGAGTGGCTGACAAAAGGTCTTTCCCTCAGCAGGGGGGTGACAGAGAATGCTACAACAGCTGCCCACGGAGCCTGCTTTCATGTGGCATGGGTTGAGGTGTGGTGGCAGCTGGAACAGGAGAGCCCTGGTACGGATATGCAGAGCTGAGGCTAAAGAGGAGAAAACAGAAGTAAACAACAACATGCCTCTGTGCATCAGCCTCCTGCTTCTACTGTAGATTCCCACAAAGTGATATTTTTAGACCATCACTAATATAAATCAGAGCATCTGTCTCACAATTTCAGGAGCCTGTCATGATGTTAGTCATGTTAACTCTAGCAAATGTGTCTGTCGCTGCTGCATGCTGTGTGTCAAATCTTAGTAATGCATCATTTGTTATAGTAACAAGCAGAAAGAGACTTTTCACATGGGAGAAAAATACAGTCCATATAGTGTACTTTAAGATATCTTTGAAAATGTACACAAATGCACAACTATGTATATTTACAGTAGATTTATTTGAAAAATAGCCAAATGCTCTATTTAAGCTCTGTGAAATGCAATAAATGTATCTGAATATGAACATGAACATGTACAAACACCTTTTCTTCCCTACTGATTTTGATAGGATTTTGGATTTTAGCTAAATTGCATTAATTATGTGTAAATGTAACAATTTTCAAGCATTTGGTACGCTAACATAATTAGATTCTTGGCAGGGAGAATAGCAACATACTGTATGTGCATGTACTGTATTTGTACTGCACCATAGCAAAACAGTCAATTAGAGTCAGTTCAGATGGCTAGCTTCCCAGAGACTACTAGCATAGCTTTGATAAACAATGCAGTGTATGAAATGGTGCTGTGTGAAAGAATTTGATTGCTTTAGACATTAAAGGCCCAATAATTTCTGTTTCACCTAGCCTTTGAACTTTTAAGTGCTTTTTTAGAACAACTATGATTAGCAAGTACATTAAGCATGGCTGCAGGAAAAGTTCTGTATACTGTGACCCTCCACACTTCTATGCGTTTCATTAGTATAATCACTGTATAATCACTTCTCCGTGGCTTGCGGGGTCAAAATTTGATGTAATTTAGCCTGTGGGTTAGCAGGAGCAGTCAGACATGTGACACTGTCTGCAGAGTTGTGTTTTGAAGCAGAGTGCAGACATGTGGCTCAAGAGCGGCGTCGACTAGGAGGGAGGCTGCTGGCACTGCCAACACATTTTTCAAGCCCTGTCGAGGTGATGCCTCGTGGTGCACTTAATGAAGCACAGGCAGAATGAGCAGGGGTATTGATCTTCCCTCTCATGGGTTATGCATGAAGCAGGAGCTAATTATTTTCTGATATAATCTGAGACTGTACAATCGAGAAAGTTCATGAACGCAGAGTGGCATGGCTGAATCTTTTTTACTCTGGCTTCATGTCCGTAGCATACATAAGTTGATGATTGACATAGATTTATTCTCTGATAAAATTAAAAAGATCATTGAAACAGCACACGCTACATTAAAGCTGCACAAATCAATATTTCCATATTAACGATGGGTCAAATGACAACCTCTAATGGTGTCACTCTTAGTGAAGAACCCACAGAGAATTATCACCTGACTCTGCAGTTCCCGTACATTACATTTTAGCACCTTTCAGCTCATTATTTTGGTTTTACGAGCCGAGTTTTACTTTACTGTTTTCATTCATTCTGACTCTCAACCTTATTTCCAGGCTCCACAAGCAGCTCCTTTTAGCAAAAACAGCTCTGATAAACCCACTGTACACTACCTGCCCAGCACCAAAGAACAGACAGACAAAGTTAGCGACTGGCTGGTGAACATAGTGGAGCATTTAGCTACTAACAGATATTTTTGTCAGAAGTTGGTGGAGACAAAAACAGAGCTAAAAGGAGAAAATTGGACTTGAAAACAACTGGCCCAGAAACACAACTCCTAATGTTTCTCTGGATCTGCTGGATGTGTAAATAGGCAACTTTTTTTTTTTTACTAACACATTAGCCATATCAACTTTTTAAACTGATAATATGTCAATGTTGTGTTTACAGCTCGTTGTTCTGCCCCCAAGTGGCCAAAAAATAACACAGGTTTAAAGATAATACAGTTATTAGAACAAAAATAACACATTAAAGATACTGGGAAACAGCATTGAGGTTCTGCATATAGTCATCTCTGTGATTGGCTTTGCGAACATAATAGAGACTGCAGTGGAACGTGTTTCATATACTGTAATTGTAATATGTTGGTAGATTAATAAGGGGACGAGGTTAGTTGGATGCAAAGAGGTGCAGTAAGCGTTCGTCTGCCACATTCCCTATAGCCCAGAGGAACCACTTCACCCCTCTGTGTCAGGTAACGCCTCACCTACAAGGCTTTCTGCAGCAAGCTCGTCAATCTGCAGCCAGTTTTTGGTCACTTTTAGACACTCATCATCTGTCAGACACTATAACAGAGAATGACATGTGTCCTAAGCTGCTTCACTTGCCTCCAAGGGAAGAGCAAACGCAAGGTTTTAATATAGTAGTTTTAGTAGTTTATAGACGTGCAACAAAGATGTCTGGTTTTTAGTTAGAGGCTGTAATATCAGTTTCTTAGCAAACCAGCGTAGAGGTCTAACCATACAACTAAGCATCATATCTTCTCACACTCTTACCGAGCAACAGGGCTGCTGTTGTCCTTATCTGCCCCACATACAGTGCATTAATCCATGATAAATGTGTTTACTGCTCAGTCGTTAGCAGTGTGTGTGTTACTGCTTTACATTCAGTGTGTGTGTCAGAGCCCAGAGAGCCAACGACAAGGGCTGCCATTCAAGCACTTCACTGTGCTCATTTAAAATCTGCTCTCCACATTGCCAGGCTAAGTGGTGACTGAGTGAGGCCTATTTTTAACTCCCCCTTGTAACTGGAGCACAGCGCTCTCTCATTGAAATGGGTAACAGGGCAAAAAGGCAGGTAGTTGTCAATCAGCAGCTATGGACGCTTAGTTGTAGTTGTATGTTCATTTCCCATCTCTTTCCCAGCTTTTTCCTCCTCTCCTTTTTTTTCTCCACAGACAAGTGGATCAAACATTTTTTAGTTATTACAACATCATGCCAAGTGTTCTGGGATCTGCACTTTACTATAAATGTTTCTTCTGGGAGCATTTAGGAGTTTAACTTGGCTGTGAGACTCTGAAATCTCAGTAGCTTTTTGGGCTTACTGAGCTGGCAGCCGGCCAGTCCTTATCTTCAAACCATATCCAGAGGACATTTTTATCACCCTTCCATGTGTACAAACCAAGAGCCCAACACGACCTGGCCAGTTTACTGAGCAAACAGCTCTGATAAACTTTTTATCTTCCTCCACTTGAACATTTCAGCCAAATACATCATCACGTATGGGAAAGTGCAAACATGAATAAATCTTTGGACTCTTGGTGATATCTCAAGAGTTCTTCCTTGCATAAGGTCTGAGCACCTGGTGATCATCAGTGTACTTGTATGGCCTGGCTGTGGCTGTGACCTGTCTCCACTGGGTATGAATGGAACAGATGGGCCTGGGGTTTAAGTGGGGAAGTGACTCTGCAGATGACACCTGTGCATCACGAGTGCGCTACATGCTCCTGGAGCTGCGCGTACCCACATACACAAACACACACACACACACACACACTGATCTCGTAATGTAGACTGAGGTCGGATCAGTCTCAGCCAGATGGGTGTAATTAGCTGATGTGACTGTATCAAATTGCAAGTGTTTTGCTCCAAACAGAAGTCACAGAATTTAGGTGATATGCGTCATCTCAGCATATTTATCTGTCTGGTTTTCTATTTTCAGCAAGGGCAATGGCAGAATATTAACAATTTAACAATTTCTGGTTTTGTATGCTAGTACTAGCCTAGCATGATTCAAATTACTCATTGGTGACGTTGGTTCTAAATATTAAAGGATAAGGCTGGCATTATTTAATTTTTTTTTTTTTATTGGCAAAAAATTCCATAAAAAGACCAAAATCAATCTTTAGTCCATCCCACAATTTCTTTCGACTTCCCTATTCTGTCTGTGACTTACTGAAGATGTCAATCTTTAAAAACTATCACTATCGGCTTGACCAATTGCATGCCCTATTGACCTATCAGTAAACTAAGCTAATCAATAAAAATGGAGGAAGACACTAGCGAGCAAAGCCGTGCTGCTCAGGTGGAAGTGGGTTTTTGGTTTCTTGGGGTGCATTACCCTATAGGGGTGGAGTTGGAATTAATCAGAACAAATTACATAGGTAGTTTGAATTCATTCAAACTTTAAATTTTGAAAAAGTGACAGCCCTAGTCTATACATTAGGCTTTGGCCACAAAGGCAATGTTAGTAGGAATGTTGGTTTTGGTGGTTTTCATAGGTAAATAAATTAAATTAAAAAATGTTATGTTATTTTATACATTTTTATGTAATAAAAATGTATAAAATAATGACTTATCCTTTATAACGTACTAACTATAAGGCTAAAAAAAGGCATCAAGCGTTTAAGGTGGGGTGCTCAACCTCAAAAATACAAATCAGTTCAAAAGTAGAAAAAAGGTGAAACACCATCAAAGCAAACTATGCATGTAGAGATTTACATTTTATTAAAGTATTACTTCTGATGCATTTCCCTTTACTAGTTTGAACTGAACCATAAGGCTGTTATACAAAATACATCTTGTTTCATTTAGAGAGATCTTATATTGATCGATGTGAAAGAGCTTATATAGCTAGACGCTGTATTCATTTCTAACAACAAATGCAAGTCAACTTTGAGCACTGGGAATATTTCTGAAAACCTCTTCAAACTTGGCTCATTATTTCTTATTATAAGAAATTATTTGTTATTTTATCTTTGCTGAGTCACGGTGGACTGTACTGAAAATACCAGTATGTTATCAATTCTGGGATGCTGAGGTGGTAGCTTGTCAAATAAAGACATTTCTATGTTAAGAAGCTGTGACGGAGCACAGTTTGAATCAGTCTGAATACTGCAGACTTGTTAGCCCATCAGTCCTCCGTTCTCCTCTTACACCTGCTGCGTTTCAGAGGAAATGGAGTGTCTTAGCGGCACTCTGTTGCTCTGGTGCTGCCAGTCTCATTGATGCCAGGGCTTAATGAGGCTTGCATTATGCCACAGCTGGCTGAGGCCCGGTCCCAACACCGGATACTGACTCAGGAGGTGAGGATCAGGGCTCTGCTGTAGGCTTGTGTCCTTCTAGAGACCACCGTCCAGGCTATTGCACACCCACACACACCTGTTCCTGTGCACGTAGTACATTTATTTGAATTGTACCATTGGTTATGATTTCTGTTTTTCAGAGCTTGAAACAAGGATATATTAGTATCATCACCACATATCCATCACATGGACACATTAGCCTAACAAAATATCTTAAGTACAAGTACTGTTTCTTTACTGAAAAGCCTGACTAAGTGGTTTGGCAAAAAATCTTTACTCAAGGTCCACTTACTAGCTTTGTCCAGAGCATCTATGTGGTTGAAAGCTCCAGACGAAGCTTAAAGCTGAGGTAGGCAGTATTTCTTTGGCATCATTGGGTAAAAATTCCATAATAACCTTTCAGCATATTGTAATTCTGGTCTGAGAGAAAACTAGAGTTCTGCCCCTCCTCTTGGCTCTGTTTTCAGGTTTTAGAAAATCTAGCCCGTGACGGGAGACTTTGGCCAATCACAGGTCATTTCAGAGAGGGCGTTCCTATTGGCTGTTCAACAAATGCAGATGCGCATGCACGTCCCTTCACACGGTGAAAGCCTGATTCAATGGCAAAAAATCCTGCAACTTGTGATACATTTCCAACACCTCCTTTGCCTACAGCGGCTTATAGTACAAAACAGGTGTGTGAACACGTCCCGGCTCCACACGGAGCTTCGGGCTCATTATGTTCGATGTCATGGCGCTGGTATCAACGTGGCAAAGAGGCGTGATGACAAACAGTGGGGAATACATTTTGAGGGGGGACAGTGGTGTGTGTGTGGTGCACTATCCTCTCATCCCGCTGCTGGACGGGGTTGCAGCTGCCTCTAAGCCTGGGGTGCTCTGCTCTGCAGCCGCGAAGCGCTGGAGGGGCGTCTTTGAGAAGACAAGTCGCGGCGAGAGGATGAGGCTCACGCTGTGGAGGGTGGGCCCTACGAGGCATGAGGTTTCGCAGGGTAACCGACTCCTTCTGCTGCTGTTCGAAGTTGTGGGTTTGGTGGGAGGGGCTTAGCGGAGTGATGCAAGGCAGCAGAGAGAGGCGGAAGGTTTTACATAGGTTGCACAGATTTTGCATAACCCAGCTTTAACGTGGACCTTGACTTAAGACTTTCCAAGGTCAAGAAGGAGCTTTCACACTGAGCGTTGACTGAGTGTTTGTTTGTGTAATTATCTAGTAAAGATTCTAATCAAGAAGTTAAAAGGATAAAAATAGACATATTTGTATTTTGCTAAATTGTTTCTTTTTTCTAAAATCTCACTGCACAGGCTTACTGTATGTACAGAGGATACGATGAGTTTCTATAGCTGCTTTAATAACGGCAGTAACAACTTTAGCCAAACACATGCTTAAGCGTTAAATGACTGACTTCAAAAATGCACACAAAGCTACTCAATTACTGTAATTACTTTATTGAGATAACTTATATTCTTCTTGCAAAGACTGAATACATTTAATAACATGTTTTAGTTCTTTTGGATACTTCTTTTGTCAGTTTGTAATGGCAGAATACTGTTTCCATACCTGCCTGGTACAGTACATCATGTGTAACACTGAAAGTATCGGCCAGTGGAGCTCTATGGGAGGGACAACCACACAGGATAACACACCGCTGATGCTCACACCCCCGCACACACCTGACCCAAGTCATGCTTATACATTTACACAAACACAGTTGCTGGTTATCATGTATAAACAGTCTCCTGGAAAAACAGTGGCAGCTGGAGAAACTGGACACTGCTTTGCTTAGCAGGGTTGAACAGTAAAATATAGCAGGTTGTTGTAACATGGTGTGTGTGTGTGTGTGTGTGTGTGTGTGTGTGTTAACAAAATGCATAACAACTCACACCATATAAACAAACACCAAGAGATTGACACTACAATTACAGTTCGTGTTTCCCCGTGTGGAAAAATAAAACCTTACTGCAGGCGTTTAGCTGGAATGATAACCTTTGTTGCTGCTACTTAAAAGATTTTATTTCCAAAGCGCTACGCTAACCCCGTTTAATATGATGTTGAATGGGTTTCAAATCATTTATTGGGTCTTTAGTGTAGCCTGGTAATGTTGCACTGAAATAACTGTTGCTATTGAAACAGCTAATTGATTGCTACTAACAAAGAGTCGCTCTTTGCAAATTGAAGGACTTTTGTCTCTACCTTTTTGTTAACCCACTGCTTTTCATTTAATAATGCAGAGAGATTGACACTTGCTTTCAGGGATCAGTAATGAATTATTGTTGTAGCTATTGTCAGTGTGTGTTTGTAGCACAGGTTATCTGCCACCTGGTTGAACAGCACCTCTCCATATTTGCAAGCCTAAATGGCTTGAATCCATTCTTTTGTCGAGTCAACCTTCTCAGCTGGAAATTGTTGCAGTCATTATAAGAGTGTCAGCAGGCTAGAAACAGTGGTATCCCCCATGGTGTGGGGGTGTGGGTGTTTTATTGGATTGACTCCACAGGGCAGAGGTGAGCTTTGAGGTAGACAGAGAAGCAGAGTCAGCGTTAAGAAGAAAGAAAGCACTATACTGTTCGCTTTATGCTATACTCCAAATATAGCCATTTAAACACAAAGATGCACTGACATTTCTCCCACTATGAGAGCTTGAATAGACACCTAACCCACCTAACAGCTTGAATAGACAGTACAAACACACACAGGAGTTTACAAAACAAACTGCTCGCACACAATGCAGGGGCAAGCCAAGGGCAAGGTGCTTAACTAAGGCTTTAGCTTGTTATGGTTTTTACTATGCAGCTGTTTTTGCATGTGTGTGTGTGTGTGTGTGTGTGTGTGTGTGTGTGTGAACCGTGACCTGTCACAGCTATAAAAAAGGTGTGAGGTCATGGCAAGGTGACAATGAATGCAAGACCCAGTTTTCCCTGACTAATCCCTGCAGGATGGGACGCCTGGCTCCACATAATCACAGCGCACTGATTACGCTCCTATTACTGCCCATTGTATCAGCACATTCTGCTGCTTTATATAATATTATCTGCTAGTTAATGGGTGCTTTTATGCGGAGCACATTTCTGGAGCCACCCATACCAAATATGTAGGCACTCTCCCGGTGCTGTAATCTACTGCTTTTATCCAAAGTGCCTTCATTAGAGGGCATACATATTTAGTATGGGTGGCTTTAGGAATAATGGAAACACCATCTTTGGCGGCATGAAAGCAGTGCAAGATAAACCCACCTAAAGTTAGTTTGCAGCATTTCAACTGGAGAGACTTCAGTCTAGTTTTACATTGTTGCCAGGCAATTGGGGTCTTTAATTTAGCACAACTGCATTGAGTCTGTGTGCACTACCCATTATACTGAAGAGGAACTGGAGCCAGTTGCAGCCAACAGTCTGGCTTAGTTATAATACAAGTGTTTACTAAGTGCAGATTTACTCATCACTTAATTAAAATGGGTTGCACCACACAAATAATTTCTTATGTAGAGATTAGTTGTAAATATTTACTCATACTAACTGCCAGGTATAAGTTAAGTTAGCATTATCGGATATTTCCCTCTCATACATACATACTAAGGCCCGTTGCACGCGCCTCGCACCAGGCCCCACAAACCTCTGCAATTGTGGCGACATACAGCCACTGTAAAAGTTTTAACAAAGAGCCATCATGTGCGGCTTCTCCTACTTCTACAGTGGCCTTCCCATGTGCATGCTGTAGATTTGTCCACAGCACCCACAGCAGTGTCGGCAAATCCAGTGCAGGCGAGTGTGTGAACATACAGCCGCAGAAGAGATGGCACATAGGTCTCCACAGGGACGCTGAGGGCCGTACTTTAGAACATGTACATTTCTCCATGTGGGCATATATATTTAAAAAAGTAATAGCTACATTTACGAAGGACTGGCAGTTAAGTTTAAAACTATAAAACCCTTTGAGGAACTTTACACAGTTACTTACTCATAGCTGGTGCTACCCAATCCTTAACCCTTGACCCTGGCAGTGTTACAATACACAATAGTACATATGCTGCGATGTGTCATCTGCATCTAATTAACTTTAGGATTATTGAACTGTTCTATGAGTTACACAACTAACACCAATCAATGTTTCTACTGTAGCTGCTGTTGGCGGTTGATTGTGATATCATGCACAGGACCCAGTCAAATATGGCCTTCAGCTAGTTCTGATACAGTATGTAATTAAAACACATTCAAAGCATTGTGTAGTAGTGTAGTCTGAAAGGGCTACACTACTACACATTCATGTGCGTCGATTACATATTGTTAAATGGCACTTTGGCAGTCTGACTGAAATGGAACAAGTTCCTCTTACATTGGGCAGCTATAAATATTTTACAGCCGTCAATGGAAAACTCTTTTTGTCTTTCTTCTGCACAATTGCAACAAGACCAAGCTCTTTGTTAGATGGGGCAATGGCTGTGATGAAGGGAGTGCTGCGAAAGTGTGTGTTTCAAAAAGAACAGTTTATAGTCACAAGTTGACAGGTCACTTTAATGTTAGATTGGTAGTAGGAGACAGAGGGTGGGGGATCCAAAGCCTGTCATGTTGTTTCATCCACCACCTCTGCAAAGTAATTTGCCTTGCTTGGCTAGGCGAGGACGGCTGGTGCCACTGTTGGGGGAGATGGATAGCTGCAGAAGATGGCGTCCAATAAATTACATAAATCACACATGAATAATGTCTGAGGATGCTAGTGGATGCAGTGATTGAGATAAATGTAGTGTGTTGCAGTGTAGCGTCGTCTGCATTTTTACACAACCAAGCCTCACTGAAATAATCCCATCATGGTTCAATTAATATGTGTTTTAAAGGCTAAAAGCAGCAGACTTGAATTTAAGCTGCTGATAACTGATACTGTTTTTGTGCAAAGATGTAAAAACCTTGAAACAGCCTTGAGATCATTCGACCCTAAAATGTAACTTGCCTGATTTTTAAGAAAAAGGTTAGCATACAGCTCACAACAACTCAGTGTAACCTACTTTTTTAGCTGTCAAATGTTTGTCCTTTGTGTATTAATTATGCATAAATGGTGCTGCTGGTTTTCACAGACCCAGAGTTTCTGACTGTGGGTTGTTTTTGTGGAAAATGTATCAGATTATTGCCGTACTCCTCCACTCAAAATGTCACGACGCTCTCTGACCAGAGAGCTATTTCACATTGAGACATTTAAATGAAGTCCTACTTGTTTCAGCGGCGGACAAATGTTCACTCACCCTTTTGGCATTTAAGCCTGAGTGTGTAGGTAGGTGGAAAGGGAGGAGAGGGAGCATGGAAGTAGAGAAAGATGAGACAAGAGGCACTGTGTGTTTCCCTAGTAGCTGCCAGTAATCAGAGCGACCACTTGTACCAGAGCGCTGCACTGTAGCTGTTCATTACCTGCAGCAATTGCTGTCATGAGCACTGTATTAATACCTTTTATATTGATTCTCTCCCTCACCTCATGGACTGTTATTTTCTTACAATGCTTGTTTCTGTCATTATTGGGACATTGTAGGGAATATTTGTTCTCAAAATGTCTGTGTGCTGCAGCCATGACCTTTGTACTCTTTAGGTGCAGCTCTAGATGCTGCTTTTTCCGAGGACACCTCACAGTAACGGGCATGACTTCTGTCTCTGGTTAGAGTGACAGTATGGCTCATTTAACTGCTGACACTCTAAAGCCTTCAACAGAAACGTCAAGCGTGCTTGATAACTGTCAGCACATCCCTGATGAGGTGAAGAGCATGGGAGCAGGAGGCTGAGCCAACCTTTTGACAAAATGACCTTGACTCTGCTGATGTGCGTGTTCTAAAAGCTTCTCCTGTCATCTAGGGGGGTGCTTGACCTCACTGTTAGTGTATTTCCACTAAACGATCCAGGATGTAAGAGGCAACACACACCAGCTGCGCCATAGAGACAGAAGAAGGAGTCGAGGTACAGTACCCTAGATGTGCTGATTTGAGGAACAAATATGATCAAATTGTTTGGACTCCAGTGTTGCCAGGTGTACACTACTATACACTACAGGTATTACTATTGTATTTGTATGATCATTTAGCCCTTTTTATGATAACAATGAATAATTCTAAAAATTACTAAATACGATCATTTTATTTGCATGTCGTAGTTAAATTTTTTTCCCCAACCGTGAAATCATGGAGCTGATTTGGAACCAGCCTGATTATTCATTATATATAAAAAAAAAAAAAACTGACCATACATGATCCAATCACATCTCTGCTGACATCTTATGAGACAGCCACTGCCACTCATTGAAATGAATGAGGGGGCTGCGTTTTTTCAGGCAGGGCTAAAGTTTGGTTTGAATGTGGCCTTATGGCTAAAGAGTCAACACCAGAACCGGGCTCCTCTGGTGCAAATGTGGGTTTCTGAGTTTTTGAAGAAGTTCCCAAGTTAGGGCTTAATTAGCACACATGTCTTGTTGTCTGTGCTCAAAGAGACACAGCTGAACCCTTAACCTTGAGCCTTTAAATCACTGGTAATAATTGTCAGTTAGACATCTGCAAAGACAGACAAACGGCTGTGTGTAAAGTGGTAGTATTGGTGGTGGGACCTCCCACCCATGCCATCCCAGAAGCCTCTTTCTCCTACCTGCTGCTGGGTCGTCATATTTTCCACTGTGGGTTGAAGCAACAGACCATCCAGGCTCCATAGAGCCTCCATTCATTCATTGAGCTGAAGGAGGGAGGTGGAGGCTACACCCAGTGAGGGCTGCTGTTCTCTTCTCCCTGTGAATAGGTGTGGATGTAAAAGGTTCTGACTCATGAACTGTTCGTTTTATTCATGGCTCAGGAGAGACCGGCGCTGGTTATAATCCAGACTTCAGAGAGGTTATGTGGAATGAGAAAGAGAGGCAGCATTGTTGCGTGGAGATAGACAGGCTATGCTCTGTCTGTGGTCATTTTAATGAGATCCTTCGTTCACATATGTGTGTTTACTGTAAACCCTTCCTGCAAGTTAGTCTGAAATGCACTGATGAGCAAGGTGTTGCTCTACTGAGGATCTCAAAGAAACAAAAGAAGACAATCTTACACTGCACCCGCATGGGAATCAAAATGGGCTTTCTCTGATCAGATTCCTGGTGTTGCAAATTGCCTTCATGCATATGTGATTTTGGCCCTGCACCCTTTGCCCACCTCTCACTTTATGATTAATAGTTCAGGGATGAGATGAGAGCCTGTGGCTGACAGCGGAACAATTAATACCCCACTCTGCTGCTTTTCTTGCAGAGAGAATGAGACTGAGCCCCAGGTTATTTCAACTGTATTTATTCTAACGTTCTGCCAGGTAGTGGAAACAGATCAAGAAAATTTCTGTTTCAAATTCCTACAATCACATGACATTTCTCTTCCCTTCACAGAGAGTGACTTGTGAAGAGCCAGTAACACCCCCCAACACACACACACACACACACACACACACACACACACACACACACACACACACACCACCACCACCACCAGCTCTCTTAACCAGCCATAAGAGACACACTGTGATCTCTCTACTCCAGTTGGCCGTCTGCCGCTGTCACAAATTGACGAGAATTGAATCTCCTCTTTTATACTCACCGAAAAGCTGATTTACTTTGGCAGATGCAATTTTTACATATTTATTTTTGCAATGCTAAAAAATCATTTTAACACCCCCATCTGTATTCCACATCTTTCCAACTCTTGCTATAAACCATCGACGTCTCTCATGAAGCTCAGCTCAGCCTTCCCCAGGGAAGCAATATTTCACTTCAAGGTATCCCTTAGCTGATTCAATCTCCTTAAATCTGATGGAAAATGAATTGAACTCTTGCATGTTCTGCCAGAAGGGAGGTGGTTCGAGTCAGATAAACTGTTTCAAGGCAGTGAGCTGATACTCTTACCGAGAGGAAACTGAAGTGAGTGTTCTGCACCTACATGTCAAGAATGCAAGACTTTAACAAGATGGAGAGGAGGGATGTGATTTCAAGTGATAGATGGTATCAAAGTGTTCGCTGACAAGATTTGGAGTTTTAAAACAGATGATATCGAGACACTCTTTGCTTTCTATGAAGTAGAGATGGAAAAAAGCAAAGCAAAATGTGAGCCATGGTTGGGTTACTTCAGGGAAGAGAGAACTAGTAATGTCCTGGAAGTAGCAGAGCAGAATACAGAGAGTGCAGAGTTGAACCTTTTATTCACTGAAGAAAAATGGAAAAGAAAAATTCTCATTCCTTTTGCCTGACCTTATGCCTGCCAAGACCAGGGGAGTAAGGTTTTGGCCTAGAGAATGATTTCTTTGGAAGGAGGATCAGAAAATGCCCTCTTCATCCTGTTGCATTAAACTGGGTTGTGTGAAACAGAGAGGAGAGTTCGGCTTTACTCATATTTGTTCTTCATACACTTGTTATCAATAATCTTTCTTTGACTCTGACAAAAATGCTTTAACCTCCTGGCTGTAAAAGCTCCACTCTCACATGTCCCATTGGTTGCTCTTCAGTGATCCAGTCTGCTGATGGACTGTCATGGGACACACTGATGCTGTCAGGCCTGATGTAGTGTGCTGTTCGGTCGGGCCCTGTGGGCAGAGCAGCATGGATCTGGCTCATCACTCACTGGTAATGTTGCAAAAGGGCAGTATTCAAGTTTAATGTTGATACAAACCGAAGCAGGGCAAAGTGTCCATGCAGGCTGGTCAGCTGAGTCTCAGATGTTAGACACTATCTGCATTAAGTCACTGTGGAAAGACATAGATAAATGGGTAGCACAGATTCAGAAATATGGCTAATGCATTCTAGATTGACTCCAGCTCATTTAGTCTTTTATTCCCTTGTTCTACTGTTATTAGATTTTCACAGAAGGTTGACTCAGCAAACTAACGTGCTTGGATTTAATTGTCATTTGACAGTCTGTTTAATTTTATGAATCGTCTGTAGATGCATGCAAGGAGAGAAGCAAATACAGGAAATTATGCAAAGGTATACTTGTTTCTTGTGTGCAGAGTTCCATATAATCTGTGATAGGATCATCAGTGTCTACTTTATATTTTTGTATTTTTACTCTCATAATTTTGCCCATCTTGACTCACATAGTGTATTTGCATGTTTCTGCTGGAAATTAACACAGCTAATACTGGATTGCACAGGTAATCATAGATAAGATTGTGTCATGAGTCCACAATTTCACAGTTGTGAATCCTTAATAGTTTTTTCATAATGTAGTATATCAAGCACTCATTGTGTGTAACCAGTCACAGCTTCCGAGTTCACAATGTCCATCAAAACTAAAGTTAGTTAGACTGAAGCAGAATGAGTACACTTTACAGAAATTCGAGTAAAGTACCAAGATTTATTTGTAGCCTACCAACAGGCAGTAACCAGCACTCCATTAAAAGCACAAGGGTCTACGTTGGGTGGGTGCATGTTGTGTCCAGTACTCAAGAGATGATGAAATATAATCCAGTGGCACAGCACATTCTCACATTCTTGCAAAGGAGGCGATGCTAGAAGTTTGGTGACATAGTGACTATATTTGGACTCTCCAGCTCTTGATTCCTTCTAAGGTCAGCACTGTCAAGATTGACTATTCATTATCAGGCTCAGCTCAAATTCGCCTGTGAAAGTTGACAGAAAAGATTTGCATGAATTTTCTTTCTCCCACAGCGATGCTACTGAAATTAATTGATTGCAAAATTCCAACATTTTAAATCCTTTTGTGACCAGGCCTTAAGAGTGAAAAAAAGATGTTACAATTTATGTGTTTTCGTCTCTTAAATGGAATATTAAGCAAAATTACATTTAACATGCTGCCTGACTTGTGAGTTGCGACTCAGAAGCACTAATGTGAGCAATATGTATCTGTGTGTGTGAGGTTTATCGTTTGGTCACTCCCTGCTGATACCCATGTCCACTCTTTCATGTCCCACCTTGGGCATCATTCCACCTAGGTCACTACTCTGTTTCCTCTCTGCTTGGCTATCTGTATCTCTGTCGTCTCTCAGTGGACGTTTGCAGGGACAGTGTCACTGAGCTTCAGCACCAGGAGAAACAGTGCTGAGTGTTTCTCTGCCAAGTCATGAAGGCCAGTTTTTTGGATCTCGGAGGGAATCTTCAGCCCCAGGGATGTTAGGATGGGTTTGGCTTTAATAGGTCCCAACTTTTCCCTCACAGATGGTTCTTTTAACTATTAAACATGCAGTTTAAAGGATGATTTTATTAACTGCACTTCATAGAACCATGAGTGCAAACAGCCTCAGCATGGCTTAGCTGAGAGTGTTGTTGCCATGCTTGTTAATGGAATTATATGGTATGTTAGCTCCTATTTGTCTTGTATTATCTGAATATCAGATATGTGTCATGAGTGACCACAGATACAGGACAGAACAGAGTTTTATTTTTTGCATATTTGATTTATGCATTTATTTTTCAATTGTGTTTTTAGCCACGCTAGCATCAAGGCAATGTCAGTTGGTCTGTCCACTACCTTCACTACCAGACTGAACCAGACGTTCGCGTTCCCCACAAGATACGGATCTAGTGCCATCATCAGGTCAAAATTTTAATTTGTCCAATACTTTGATTTGTGACCAAATAACCTGCAAAACTAATGACATTCTTATCAGCCTCAGCTGTAATTGGCTAAACTAAGATGGTGAAGATGGTGTATACTGTACCTACCAAACATCACCATGTTAGCATGCTAGCATTGGCATTTAACTCCAAACCAAATTGTCTGGCTTCAAAATCCCACGTCAGTTAAACCCAAGTCATCACTGTATACTGTTCTGTTTTTCATGGTGAACTCATTACTCGTTAGGTCACGCCAGAGAACAAAACGAGGGCTTATAAGAAAGCCAGGAACACTGTCCCACACTCAGATACCCCTGGCCCTTTCCTTCTTTTTGTATGTTGCTGAGCCGACGCAGCCCGTGCATGTCACATTGTGTCCACAACAAAAGCTAAGGCTGCGCAGGCTGAACAAAATTCAGATTTAGAAAGGTCGTGATTGTGCTCTTGTGAATAGCTGGCTCCCCAGACTAGCCCCAGGGGCCTGTCAACCTTATTCCCCCTTTAACAACATAACACACTTGGACTGCTACAATAGAATTCATGTCTGCTTGCTCCCCGGCTCCTCCACCCACTTACAGTGATAGGAGTGGAGGGATTACTCTTTCTGCATTTTTCAAGGCTGAGTCCAGACCCCACTGGTTCTTAGAAGAAATTGTTTTCATTACAGCTTTTCAAACAGTGCCCTGAGCCATTCTGTCAGCGTGATAGGGGGAACTTGGTGGTATTGAAAACGAGACAAATTGGTTTCTGGCCCAGGGGGAAAATTATAATTAGCAGAGCTCAAACTTGGCTGCTTTTGTGAGAGCTTTGGTTTGCCGTACTGTGCTTTTGCCATGACAATCCTGTACTCAGAAGGCGCGATCAGTCTGTCTTGTGGCTGCTGTCAAAGCCAGACTCGCACCATATTGTCCCGTCACTCAGTGTCTGCCAGGTGTTGTGCTGCCTGATGGGCCTCTCAGTTTTTCAAGAGGCCTTGAGGTCAAAGAAAACAGAGGAGAGTCGAAAGAAAATCATGTAACCCCTTCTCTCCTTCCACATCTTGCTCCTCCTCTGATTCCAACCCTTTTCTGTCATCCATGTTGCCTCAGCAGTCTGTATAAACTTTCCTTAGACGTTTCCTCACACTGGGATAAAGGAAATCTCCACTCTTTGCTGCACCGATTGTTAATGACTCAACTTT
Organism: Maccullochella peelii; assembly: GCA_002120245.1. NCBI lineage: Eukaryota > Metazoa > Chordata > Actinopteri > Centrarchiformes > Percichthyidae > Maccullochella > Maccullochella peelii. The sequence goes on from LKNJ01000778.1 coordinate 111,575, forward strand.
GTACAATAGGAGTAGAAGTGCAGATAGTGCAGAATGATAGAGTTCATAGAAACTCAGCTCATTCAGAAATACTCTGACTATATCCCCTCCTTCATAAACTGTTCGTCTGGAAAAAGACACCGTTTTCTATTCCTGACATAGAGACTGGGACACTCTGCCTCCATGCTGCCTATTAACAAGGTCCAGCTTTGAAGTAGGGTTAAAATTGGCTCCTAGATGCTCTGTCCTTATCACTATGGCGATTCTTGGTCTTAATATAGGTTTAAAATCCTGATCTAAATTTATGCTATGCTATATCTATTCTCATTTTTACAAGTTAACACAATATGTAATTTTCCTAACTTGCATTCTGGTCTTTACTTCATGAGGACCACAACAGAAATATACCTGAAGTTATGACATTCTCAGTGATTTTACTAATTCAATATTGTATGTCTTTGAAATAATCAAATATGTTAAACCTGCAACACATGTTAGCAAACAAGCAACCTAAGTTACGCATCCAGCAGAGACAGAGCAACATTAGCATTTATTTGGTGTCATGTTTCTGGTCACCTGAAGAATGTAAGTCCAATAGTCACTCTCCTTTTAGCTCTGTTTTGGTCTCCACCAACTTCTGAGGGAAATATCTTTATCTGCTAAATGCTAGGTAAATACTAGGTTCACCGATTACTTTGTATTTTTGTTGTTTGGTTTTCTCTGAGACAAGTTGCCTGTTTAAACTGGAAACAAGATTAATTAAATTAATTAAATTGTCTTACAAAAGTAGAATAATAATCTCTTCAAAAACAATAGGTTCCTGGCGACGTCGGGCCATGGCACTTTCGTGCTCGGGCCCTAGTAAGAGCGGTGAGACTGAACCAAAACATTAAAGTTGCAGGACAAAAAATGATAACAGGCGCTAAAATGCTCAGCAGAGCTGAATGGAACTGTAGAGTTCCATTACATGTAGTCCATTGTTAAGATAAAAATATTTGTTATGCAGTTTTAAATCAAACCACCACTGCTCCCCTGCTGTAGCGTGTAGTTTTTCTTGTTTTTTGTACCACTTCATAGATTTCAGGTCTTGACACATTTATGGGTGTACTGGTTGATATTGGTAATCATCTCCAGGTTTTACTGACTTGACAGACAAAAAATGTGATAATAAATTGAATGAGAATTGCTAATTCACCATTGTATTTGAAAATGGCATGCACAGTCAAACACTCCGGCACTCTCTCAGGGGGAAGGGTGGTGAAAGCTTTGGTTGCTTAAGTGGTTTTCCTCATGCAGATTTCCCTAGCTCATTCAGGACTCAATGATTTTGTTTCTCTGCCCATAATCCAGGAAAGACAGAAAGAGGGAAGAAAAATAGGGGGGAAACACATACAGTAGAGAGTGGGAGAGGAGAAAGAGGGTTGGTATTCCAATGGGTGGATTGGAGAGGATTTAGTCCTTTAAATAGAAGCACCTGTTCATCTGGGATTAGTAGGAAGCAGAGCTCTATTTTGGTTCAGTGGGGTTGTTTGCCCATCACGCCCTGGGTCCTAACGGGTGCCTGGGTGTGAAACAGATTCCTGGTGCTCTCATTTGCAGTTGTGGTGTGTGAGAACTCACTATCTGGGTTGACACTAGGATATTGCTGGTGCAGATGCCTGGACCAACTGGGGGAAGCTCTTTCCTTCCTCAGCAAATGCCATTAAGATGCCCCTGAATAAAACACTTGCTGATCACTGGCTAACAGCAGAACTACTGGTCAGCTCCCAGATGCAAATGTTAACATAACCGTGTTAATTACAGTGCAACAGTGCTGAAAAAGCATGCATAATATGGAGGAATGCAGGTTAAATTAAGGGATGTGACTGGCCTTAGGCTACATTCAGATAGAATCAGGACTGCAGCAAAAAGTTAAAACAGAATCAACTTTTGGAGAAACGCGACCAATCACACCAGCGAATAAGGTCAAGAAGAACTTTGTTTACCATGTAGCATTAGCTGTTTACTGTAATATTCCACTGTTTACCGAGCAACTGTGAAGAAGGGAGACTGATTGATCAGCTCTGTAATGACTGTACATCAGCTGACCCTGTCACGAGGGAGTACAAAGATGTTAATCGCCGTACAGTCGTTTGCCTTTTATCGGTCTTTAAGCTAGGATTGCTGGTTAGTATGTGACACTCCCACACCGCCGCACAACCCTGCGTTGAATCGCTGCAACGCCTGATTCTATCTGAAAGCGGCCTTACAGGGGTGTGCATCAGGCAAGGTGTTGTGATAATGAGGCAGGTTGAAAGGTTGGGAAGGTGTTAGTGCAGATCACAAAGGTGACAATGAGGTCAAATGCCATGTAAACACTGGCATGAGCAAAATAAAAAATAAAAGCAACAGTTTGACATTTTGGGAAATAAGCTTATTCACCTTTACACTCTCATATCTGTGCAATAAATATTAAGCTGCAGCCAGTTAGCTTAGCACAAAGACTGGAAAGAGGGGAACAGCTAGCCTGGCTCTGTCCAGAGGTAATAAAATCCAACTACCAGCACCTCTAAAGCTCATTAATTAAAAAGTTACATCTTGTTTGTCTAATAATGACAAATTGCCCTTTTACAGGGGTCATGTGCTGGACTATTTCTTGGCCGGGACCAGTTGCCAGGTTACCAGCACAAACTCAGGTTACATATTTACCATACAGACACGAAATCTGTAAGCCAATGAGGAAGTTAGTGTTTCATTCTTTCTTCTATTGTTTGGCTTGGTGGTGATTTTGAGCTTCCACCTTTCACCCATGGTGGCTCCCTTACCTCAGCTCATCATCAAGGCCTCCTCCCTTTTGGCCAAATAGGGATTTTCTGGTTTCAGTAGTATTTGGAAAAGATGACAGCAAGTGGAAAACCCCCAAATCCAGGCTTCAGAAAACTTCCTTCAGAGACCCGATAAAAGGATGCACATGTGCAGTCAGCCACACAGCTCGTCAGTTCTTCTGTGTGGCCAGGGATGCATTTGGATTCACAATACCTACAGTACATTACAGTATGTGGACACGTATGAACACCACAAAATATGCCAGTATAGTGAGTGCGTCCTCAATGCATTTTGGGTGCACTCACACCTGTGTTTAGAGCTGTCCACTTGTGATAATATTTTTAGAATATATTTTGCTTCTGTAATTTGTTAATCAGACTGTAGCAACATGCTACACTGAAGTCATTTAAATGCTGTTGGAACAACAGTTTTTTGTAAAGTTGACATCTATCTCATTTTTCCACCAATTGTGTCTGGTTTTAACCTGAAATATGTAGGTTTTCACCAGCAAATCACCAACACCATGCTCAGAAGGCAGCGGAGATTAATAGCATTTGTAAGTCAAATTCTTCTACAAACTATCAAAATGGATTTTTGACTGTTTCTTTAAATATCCAGCTCTAATTGTTTTCAGAGTATTGGCTAGCCCCACCCAGCCTGCTCAAGGGGATTTTTTTTTTTTTTTGCTGGCTTCAAACAGACAAAATCACAGATGACTCTACTCCACCTATAATTGGGTCAGCATGTGTATTTATAGACAGAATCTGTCTTTCCAAACACATTAAACGCAAAACAGAGCTAGTTGCACTAAATGGCCTGAATTGTGCTCTAAGTAAACACCAGCCATTACCAGTTTCTCTCATTAGCGTCCTGTGAAACATCACCCAGAATACAACACTAAGCTGTTGGAGCTCATGTCTGAGCTGTAATGAAACCGCAAGAAAGGAACAAGAGTCAGTCAATACAGTCAGTGTTTGTGTTCTGTGTTACTCTGCATAGCAGTGGACAAGCAAATAAATCTTTATCCTTCTCATCTTCTCCAGGGTTGTACTCTCAGAGTAACAGGAGTTGAGAGCAAAATACATTTATCTTAATAAAGGCTTTACTCCAGCATGTTGCCAACTTGCTACTCCCCACCACTGCATGAGCCTTTCAGCAAAAGATATGCCCAGGAATCACTTAACAATTCAGTAATGAAATCCCACACCCTTAATGTGAATATGTTGTTATTGTAAAAGCCTAGCAGAGCAGCCCTGGAGTCCCCCTTATTGAATCAGCGGTGACCTGACATCAGCGTTTATCCCTGCATATGGCTCCAGCTAGACTCCCGCTGCTCTGACTCTCCAGCTCTTGCCTGCTGCGGCTGCAGGGAGAAAGACCTTAACAGCCCCCTAAGCGGATCAGACCGTACATATTGCTCCACAATTTCATTAAGGGTCACAATTCGCAGGGCTGTCAGCGCCATAATAAACTCCCCAGTGTAGCCGGAGCAGATGGTGCGACCCGAGCGTCACGGGAGAGGCATCCAGAGGAATCCCCTTAATAAGGGAAGTAGGCCAGCAGCAGGCGCTTTAGAACTCCTACGATATTCACAAGAGAGCCAGATAAACTGTAAATCTTTGTTTGGCTTTTCAGGGAGTCAGAGGGCAATACTTTTCTTTTCTCTTGGACAAATTGCTGTAAAGTTTCAGCAATAACAGCAATCAGCAATAACATAATAACAATAACAAGCATTTGTAAAATATAATAACTTTTGATCTCATTGCACGTTGAAAATTATCTTTGGACATGTTGAAATGTTGTCTGTAAAATATCAGTCCTAAAAGTATTGTTCCAGCTGTGACTAAACAGTCAGTAGTTGGTTCATTAGAATATTTCCAATTGACTGTTTGCTATGCCTCCGTTAGTTAGTGTTGTTTCACCCATCAAGCTTTCCGCTCTAGCACGGCACATATGCTGTTTACACCGATATCAGTGGCAGATTTACCACAGAAAACTCTTAGTCATTTTTGAAACAAGAAGTCCTTGAGTTCAGTCAGAGGTAGACGAAATTAGGCTTCTTGTTGTTGGCCATAGATTTTATCAGTTGTAGCTAACTAGCTAATTTTAGGTCCCTGAGTTGATTGAAAAGGTTTAGATTTTTCTAGCTGACTCGTTTTTGAAACGAGGACCCTGTAAAAAATGGTAAATAAGCACAGGAAGTGATGCTTGGTTAGAACTGTAGGTAGTAAGCTAGTTAGCTGGACATGCTAACATTTGCAGCTTACATTAGAGCAGATAAACACACTGTTTATTTCATTCCTTACATTTCTGCTCTTGTGTTTTGGGTTTTTAAAGGCTTAAAAAAAAGAGACACTTTCTGTGTAGTCCAAGTATTTTTCTTATGGAGCCCCATGTGTAGTGCTCGTCAGACCTCCTATGCCTAGTTGTGGTTCCTGCTGTAAGCTATGATTAGACAGTCCTCGTAAATGGTCAACTACATTTCTTTGCACCTAAAATCCTACATCTGATCTGGACCAGGCACACTGCCATTTTGGTTCAACCCTTGAACTCCACCCTCCCAAAATCAGCTAAACACTTACACATAGAATAATCGGTTGTGATACAATTCCCTGTATGTTGCATGCGACATACATTGCCACAGGGCACATTTTTAGCCCAAGCCCTTCTAACTGCTATCCATCCCTCTTGTGTTTCAGTCAGCAGGTTCAGAAATGCTCCCTTGGAAAGAATGGGTGCTCAATTGAGTCTGCATCACGGAGCTCTTTTTTTGGGTGGTGGAGCCTGGACGCTGTAACTGTCCCTGTGAGGGTTTAACGTCAGCGACCTATATTTACATCTGTCCACTGGCAACAAGTTTGCCAGCTAAGCAAGGCTCACTGGGCAGTGGCGTGTGAATTGGCACTTGATGTGAAAGAACATATTGATGCTCTCCGTAAAACGCTAACATGGCTGTAATATCAATTATGCAACTGTTCAGTGCTAGCTTGAATGTACCCAGTCATGTGTCATCATGCCGTGCTGTGCTGTGACTTGCTGTACACTGGAGCTTCAGAACTTTTCATTGAAGACAGGTCAACCCAGTTTATTGACCCTCTCTCTGTCTGTCCCTGTCTTTGTTCCCAAGTTCCCAGAGAACACTGGTGGGATTCTGCCCAGTGCTGCCAGCCTCTGTTGCTAAAAGGAATCATTGTCTTGTCTTGTTGAACCTGGGTATATCAATGAGACTCTTTGTTCCCTATGCAGCGTGTAGGACGTGGCGCCCCGGCCTGTACTGACGTGTCATGATCGTGGCCTACTGAGCGTAGACTCAGCAGATCATATCTGTGTGTCTTCTGTGCTTTTATAAAGGTTGCGTAAGGACCAGCGGATAGTCACACATTTCATCCCAAACCCTGCAGCTATCCAAACAGAGAATGAACAGGGAACTATGATATCACAGAGCTGCCATACTCCATCTCCTCAGAGGTTTCCCATCCTGCTTTCTCTCTCTCTCTCTGAGCCCCTGTGAATGAGTGTGCCTGCTTCCTTATGTACAAGCATGCTCATCCAAATGTACTGTATACTGTATATGGTTTGTGTGTTTTTGCACTCACATCTATGAGCAAGTATTTGTATTCTTGCATTTGAAAAAGTGTGTGTGGATGTTCTTAAATGCAGCTTTTTGTGTTTATGCATTTAAATGTATGTGGGTGTGTATGCGTGCATGCTCAGCATCCCACCAGTCCCCCAGCTGATCTAGATCACCTCCCTTGTTGGATAAAAAATCCCTGTTTGACAATATACAATTAAGATTCCTGTAGATGTGAAGGGGCCACTGATGAGTTCCTTCAGTAGGAGAGAGGGTGGGAGGCGTGGAGACAGAGATGGAGGAGAAAAAGTGGTTGGAGGAAAAGGGGGGGCTCTTCAGGGAGGTTTAGTGAAAGCACCTGCGTCAGCTCCGGGGCTCATGATGGATGAAGAGGACCAACTGAGAAAGGGAAGAAGGGGAGGGCGACGGAGCACGTTTGAGCTTGACGTCAATTTGGCCTCCTGCAAATTATTCACTTCAGCCTGTTCAACACACACACACACACACACACACACACACACACACACACACACACACACATCAATGCAGTGCAGACACAAAGGCACTGGAGATGGGGTTAATTCATGTTAAATCCACGCAATTCAGGAAGGAGATTCTTTTGAAAGGTCCCACGATGGATTTTCTTTTGCCCTGCAAAGCTTCTTAAATCCAAAGATGCTCTAATTTAATTCATTTCTCCTGTTCAAACCCTCTGAAGCACATTTTCAGTGGAGTGAATTTAAAGTTGCTGCTTGTATTTTGACATCAATAAATCATTACCGCATTCATTTTTACACATAGTATACTTACTGCAAAGAAACAACCAGACTGGCAGCTTCTGCTGAGTCTTAACTGGATTTTACATTTCATGCAACTGGCTGGGTTTGTTGGGAAATTTGCTTTATAGCAGAAATGTTCATTAATGGTACAAAATTAGAAGGTTGTGTTTGTTAGGAAATATTGTCTTAAAGGAGTAATTTGACATTTTGGGAAATGCGCTTACTCACTTTCTTGCAAAGAGTTAGATACATCTCTCATATCTGTCCATTTAATAAGAGGCAGGAGACGCTTAGCTTAGCTTAGCATGAAGACGCATGCACTCCTACACTAACCAGCCATAGCTATTTTACACCTACAATGGTAGGCATCAGATCCAAGACCCACAGGGAAGCACATCTGGACATCAGTGGTGGGAGAGCAGGTCTGGTCCCAGGCCTAGTCTGTCATAATACATCCAGGCATGTGGGCTGCTGTGGAGGCTAGGCTATTATGGAGCCCACCACTACACCACAGAAACCTCCCTTCAGAGTCTGAGGCCACGCACTACACATGGAACACATACACCATACTGTAAAAGAAAAAAATAAGTGTCTATTACGTTTTGAAAGTCCTGTGAGGCAGTAGTGTTTCACCCAGTTTCCTGAACAAAGGCTTCTTGTGCTTTATAGAAACTCTCTAAATAAAGCTGTGTGTTGGTCTCAAACCAAAGCTGCGTATTTTAAGCATTCACCTTGCACACTGAGACATTTTTAGAGCATAAGCCCTAAGAAGAAATATACGGAAAGAGATCTCCTTTTGTGTTTCAATTTTAATATCACATTTGTAATATTCAGCAAATTGCTTGTCAATATTGCGCAACAACACTGCTCCACCCTCCTTCAAAGTACACCATGGTATTTTGTACTAAATATGTTTTCAATCTGACTGTGGATTCAATCTCTTTCCACATCTGTCCGCAGCTGTATTAAATCGGAAAGTACAGCATTATAAGCAGCATATGGACAATCACTTAGGGTTAAGAATTTCATATTCCAACTCTGGCTTTCAATATCTCATAATATTGTCTTTAGGGAAAGTCCAATAATTACTTTTTCCCATGATGTCAAATCTGTTAGAGGTGAGCAGAAGGCCAGATCACTCCAAATGAAATAGTTCGAGGTGTTAAGCCTGGAGATTGGGTTTGAATGAGCTCATGTTGGAGCTGAAAGAAGGGGATTTCAGTTCTAGTGAGTGCCGGGTTGTGAGTGCCGGGTTGTGTGTGTGTGTGTGTGTGTGTGTGTGTGTGTGAGATGAATGTTCTGAGTTTACTATTAACACTGGGTATATTTAACTTACTGTTGCAGGTGAATTGAAAGAGCAAGTTAATGATATTATCTTAGTTTACTGCAAGCCTGGGCTTGCGCTGCTAGTGGAGTGCAAAATGTTTTCCCTAGTATTCATTTATAATGCTACTCGGTGAGCCAAGTGACAAAATAGTTGGAGCATAAGCTGTTTGGCTAATCACATATTCAGCTTGAGACATGATATTTCACAAAAAAAAACAGGAGTGAGGGTGTGTTCTGGCTCTGCCACAAAGACGTCGTATTTGTTGAGCACGTTGAGTAGTGATGCTGAAAGTGTTTGGGAGCTTGCCAGAGCCGCTTTGTTTCTGGTAGCTTATGGTGGCTAATGTTAACCATTGTTAGCTAACTTTAGGTAGCTATTGCTGTATGACTGACACTACTACATTTTTACAGCAACATCATTGTTTCCATCATGATGATAATCTTTTTGAGTCTCTGACACTTAATTGACTGTTCAGTGTCTCAAGACATAATTGTCAACAGAATAAATGTCAATGGTTAAAGGTTAACAATATTAAAAGAAAAAGGTAAATGTATTGTAATGTATTTTCCAAAACTTTCACTGTCTTCTGGTATCTGACTTGAAGCGTTGGCTGTATGGGAGGAGGATTTTGCGTGGACATCTCCCCTTGTTTTATTATACCAGTCAAGTCTTGTGCCATCCATCTCTGCCAACCTCTGTACTAGCCGGGGCCTGTGTGTGTGTACATTAAACTGATTGATGAGCAGTTCATTAGGCTGATGGGTCCTGCAGGGGCAGACAAGCATCCGGCAATAAGAAGTGGATTTAAAATACAACCAGAAATTGCTGTGGCTTGATGCCGGCTGAGTCAGCAGGTTTAGCATGACTCTGCAGCCTTTGTTATAGATTTGCTGCTGTGAGGACGAATTTCTGAATGTGAAAATACATTATTATTGCTGTCAGTCAGAAACGTAGCTGACGTTTGTTTACATAGTGACTACCATTGTGGTACACATTTTGTGGGTTAGTTATGTGATTAAGTGGATTAGCAGGAAGGACATGCTTGATCAGTGGTTTTTGGAAAGGCGGGTGAGTGTTGTACTCTAAATATCACCAGGACCAGAAGGCAGGCAAGCAGCTGATCCACCAGTAACTGCCAACACTGTCCGCAGACAAGCAACATGCCTGTACATAGCATGGTGTGAACGTGTGTGTTTAACCTTGATTTATCAAAGGAATTTTTACTGACCATATGACTGCTCTTCTTGCGGTTGCCATTGATATTCATGCACACCTCAGATTAGTTATCATCAGCTGCAGTCCTCAAACATTGGTATCAGGTCGGGCCTTGAAAAATCCATATTAGTCAAACCTCAAACACAAGGCAAATCTTCTACCCACCACGCTGCTGCCTCTGTTTGTGTGTGTTTAATGTGCACTGTGTCCCTGATTAAAATCTCCACATTGTGTCTGCTGCACACTGAGAGGATTGCTCAGTTCTCTGGAGAGCAGCTTGTGTGTGTGTGTGTGTGTGTGTGTGTGTGTGTGTGTGTGTGTGTGTGTGTGTGTGTGCGTGTGCTAGTCCAGTCCCAGCTCAACCTCGGCTTCCTGCAGGAAGTGAGAAGAGAATTGGACTGACCTCACTGGTGTGGATGGAGGCAGCTTGCAGATGGCGCTTGCTGATAAATAGGCATAGATGGTGAAGGGTCATTGTGCATTAAGGCATGGACATTAAAGTCAACGACTTGTCTGGCTTCTTCTGTCAGGGCTTTGTGTTTATCTGACTTTTACATTCTGCCTCTGTGTGTTTGTGTCTCTCTGTGTATCTGTCTACCGTCTGCTGTATCATCACTAAAAGTTATATTTCCCATACAATAGATGCAACAAGTTCCTGAGTTTCTCAGGTTGATACCATGAGAGTCTTTTTGGAGTTGATTGCAACTCACTGTCTCTGTTGCATTTTACTGCACAACACTTATGTCCAGCGCCCAATTACCTGAAAACAGCCTGCTGAAACAGACCGAACAAGTCTGTCTGTCGCCTCTCTGAGTCATAACTCTTGGAGCTCCTGACAGTGGCCACACATGCAGGCCGCAGTGCTCGGGGCTTAGAATAAGAGTAGCTGGGAATGTGACACAGGGCAAGCCAACTTCGGCAGGCATTGCTTTCCCTCTGAACATATCAGCCTGGCAACTTAGTGAGCAGCCCCAACGGTTGTCTGAAGCAAGGGGCGTCCATGTTAGCTGAATCCACTCACTCACCCCCCCACAAAAGCCAATATCCAGATTGGGTTTCATACAGATGCATATTTAAATCTGACACACACACACACACACACACACACACACACACACACACACACACACACAGAGGCAACAGTTGCATTGGCAGAGCTGCCTGTCCTTGTTACTGTGGTCTAAATACCCACAGATATTTACTGTACTTGTCTAGTTAAGCCTCAGTTTCTTTGGCCCCATAAGCCACATTTATTCCAACTGACCCATGGCACTGTACTGGTTTCCAGTTTCCCACGGGGAGCCTGACAGACAGGCAGCACATGTGTCATCACCCCTTGGGGAGATTACACTACACACCAGCCAACACAACACGCTGTGTTTGTGAATGCATGCACATGGGTGTGTTTGTTGTGTCAGCTTATGGACACATGTCAATGCAAACTGTTTCTCATCAGGAAAAGTGATTGACATTTGTTTTTTTGGATTATGAGAGCAGGCGCTGTTGATTTGTTGGAGATTTACTGGAGTGTGTGGGGACATTTTGGTACTGTGTGTGTGTGTGTGTGTGTGTGTGTGTGTGTGTGTGTATGTAGATTTTCCTTATGAGGGAGATAAACGGGGCGGTTAGCAAAGCATGTGTGTGTATTTCTCTTAATACTACACCGACAGCGAGTAGGAGGATAAATGGAAGGAACGTGACGCTAACCCCCTCCCTTTGACACACACACACACACACACACTTGCAAGTACACATACAAAGTCATTCCTCTCCATATGTAAATATTTGTTTTATCACCAAGTGAGATCCACGTTTGAAAAATGTGACATCTGCTCCCACAAAATGCTTTACCACATTTAGAGGAAACTCTGTAGGGAATATGAATGAAATGTTGTTATCTTAAGTCAGATTATGTTACAGTCTGTGTTACAAAAAAAACCTCGAATCTTCAAAATCTCCCTCTGTTAAAGTTGGATGACCATTTTTGAAATTTAATTTTAGAGTTTCAATGAATTTCTCGAGCTCAAAGGTATATTATGTAAATATAGCTTTGGAATGAAACTGTTCATTTAAACATGAGCCTCATAGGTGTGGAGCCAGGCAGCGTTTGTAATAATATCAGCGCTCACAGGCTTATTTAAAGTGTGATTTAATTTAGTGTGGTAAGCTGGTTAAACTACATTTGTGGCTGAGGGAAATAGAAATGTTTTTCTTCACGGGACGGCTTTCCTGCTTTCCTCTTTCTACAGACCTTAGAAACAGAGTGATAAATATGTAAAATACAAAAGGGGAGCATTTGGGGGCAAAGCATTTTATTTCCTTTCAAATGGACCTCTTATGCAATTATGAAAATGCAAATTACTTTGAGCTGTGAGCTGAAATGCAGATGGAATACAGTGTACCCTGCAGCTGCATGCAGCCTCCTCTGCTCTGTTGTTCCTCGAGGCTGTCTCCTCATCTGTAAACATAGCGGTTGTGGGACTTGATTTTGTGTTTCCCAGTCTATAACATTTGGGAGCCAATCGTGGTCCAGTATGCATACTAATATATATTCTGGATTTGTCAGTGGGAGAAAGAATAGATGTCATTTTAAGAATGTTTAACGAGGTAATTAAACTTTTTGTGGAAAAAACACACCAGACACAAATTATAATTTCAAGCAGTATTTATTTTTATGTCAAAAAAGGGGGGCTCATTAAGTAGAAAATAATTAAGATTTTGATAATCGATTCATCATTTGAGTCATTTACCAAGCAAAAATGCCAAATGTTTGCTGGTTCCAACTCTTTTTTTTTTTAAATCACTGTAAATTGTACTGAATTTGAAGACATCACTTTGAGCTCTGTGAACTTGTGATTGTGACTAAACTTATATTAAATGCATACTCTAAATGTGTATATACAGCTCTGCCTAGAAGTTGTGTTGCTGTGCAGTTAGTGGGTAATAAAGAGAGAAAATACCCATTGCTAATAAATAACTTAAGGCTCGAGGAAATTAATTTCAATATACCCAGTCACTCTGCCTCTCATCTGACCTGCCTGGAAATGCTGTGCCCCACGCCTCCAGCAAGCATCACCGCTGTCTGCACTGACAACAGGCCTGCTGCTGTGTGTGATGGTGTGTGGAATACTAAATGCCATGTGTGTGAAAGCAGAGCCTCAGGGATGTGTTTGCTGTAGAGATTGGCAGGTCCCTGGGGAGTTAGCAGTGAGGGATGCTGCCGTTCATGAATCCTACGCGGAGTAAAATAAGTTTTAAGACAGAATTTGAAGCGCGGGTGTGAATCTGGAAAATAAGCTCAGCAGTGTTTCAGCTGGCGCAGGGCTTTTGAGGGTGGAGTTGGGGGTGAAATTATGTGAATGTGAGAAGATTTCTTAATATGGTATGCGGATCAGGACTGAAACTTCATAATCGAGCCTTCCCCCTCATCTCCCATTTTTAAAATCATAATGAAAATTCACTTCCTGGAAGATGAAATGACACCAGCCTTGCAACAGATTCTGGATCACTGGGTCTCAGCAGGCAGTCTGCAGGAGAACAGGCCACCCGTGTGCGTCCCTCTGGGTTCAGCATTAATGAACTAATCAGTGGGATGTTCTCACCGTGGGATGAACACATTACTCTAAGTGTTCCCAGTAGCCCGGCAGCATCGTCTAGTGTTACAAGTGTCATTCATGCTCACAAGCATTACAGTCTGATGAGGCTTCATTTCTGATCCTGTTCCCATAGAAAACATCTTTAACTTTGAACATTTGAATGTCAAGAAAAGCAGAGATATAGAATATTTCTGCAGAATACTCTGCTGTACTGTCATTGGTCAAACTGCATTATATTAAAGTTCCCCTCCACTCTTCTGGTTCCTACAGTTGAAAGTTTGAGCTTCACTGTACAGAATGATGTGTGTGCAGAGTCTCACACTAGAAGGACGTTTTCACATTCATCTGCTGAAAGTGGAACGTTTCTATGCGCTCACTGAAAATCCCATTTTCACAACTAGTTTGGAAGCCAATCCTGGTCCAGTATTCAACTTGCAAAAGTGTGATGTGGAAACCTCCAGCGCACATACACTGAGAATGGACTTTACAGTGAAGTAGGAAATGGCTGTTGTCCAGCAGTTCAACTTCTATTGATAGATTCTGGATTTTTAGTGAAGGAGAAGGAGCAGATGTCAACATATCAGATACAAATTATTATTCAAAGTAGAGCAAGTTATATACAAGTTAAAACAAGTCTGGAGGGGATCTTTAATCATAGTGGCAGTGGACAGCACAGGTAGTTTGAAGGTTGTCTGACTGTGAAAATTAAATGAATGAAATGTTCTCGACAGAGCAAGGCAAGTCTTTTAGCAAACCTTTTAATTAACTAATAATAATTACCCAGCTGGGCACTATTCTCAGATGTTTGTTATCTAACTCGGGCATTAACTGGGAACTGGGATTTGTTTCTTTTCATTTAGAGTCTGTATTTGGTATTAAACTGTAACTTAATACCAGACTGAAAAGCAGAGTTCCACTGCTTCAGCTGGTCTTAAGTTGCTTATTAAAGAGAAACAACACTGATTTTACACACACATATAGGCCATACAGTCCTACTCAGCCTGTGAAAACAGTTGCTGTATAGGAACTTTATCAAGTCCCTGATGATAGGGGTTTTCTCAGCTTGGAGTCAACACTACATATTAAAACAGGAAGCCTGCATTACAAACTGGGGCAGTGGACTTTGAAAGACGTGGGCATTTACCAGGTAGGGAGGGTCTGAAGTAATTATGCTATTAGTTGCATTATGGGAAATGTAGGATCTAGCTTCTTTGCAGCTTGACCCATACTAGGGATTGAAAGTGCAACAATTTTGACCATTCTTTTTTAAAAATCTGTCTTTTGAGAGTTCCCAATTTTATGAAAGTGGAATACTAAATTGCTGGAGTGCTTTGATAGTCCTACATGATATTGTGTTTCTAGATTGGATATAAAAACAGTTGATTAATAAGAGAATGAAAAACGTTGCGAGCGTACAATGGTTGGATTGGAGCCCATAATAACGTATTTAAGTTCAGCAGACTCACATGAATGTCAGTGAGCACTCAACACCAGAATGAATCAGACATGTATTGTGCATGTTAGTCCATCTCCCTTCATTCACAAAGTCAGACCGGCATCTGGCCTTCATGTTGGACTAAGAAAAGTGCTACCCCTCAGTGTCGGTGCCACAAGCTCTCTGGACTGGTTTCACTTTGATGGTTATTCAGACTCTGTCCTCCACACACAACCCCCCCCTCCCAGAGCTACTAAAAGAACAGATAAGAGCAACTTCAAAGGCAGGGCTGCTTTTTCTGCTCCGATCCAAAAGCAGGCAAATGAAGGACAGGCAGATTTGAGTAGCCAAATAGCTTTGGGGTGTGTAGCGTGTATCAAGCATGTAGACTGCTTTATCGCAGCCCTATTTAAAGCTGCAACTGTGCCAACGGACCAATCCTACCACCTTAAAAAGCTTTAAGTTCGTCATCAAGCACCTAATTACTTTACATAGACAGCAGAGCATTTTTCTCCCTCTATAGGTTTTTCACAGCAGCAGGATTAGAGGGTTCAAGTTATACCCAGAGTTTGATTAATCAACGGACTCGAGCCTGTGTTTTTTTAGGGTGGCTGGCAATCAGCTGAGGTTTTAAGATAGGATTTGTGTCCAGGGTTTTTTTTTTCGTTGGAAAGACAGCTGGGTTTATCATCACCAGAAAGCATGGGTGTTTTCTCTAATCTTAATACCCAGCCAGAGACACCCCTACTGCTGCTGTGACTGAGGAGGCTATCAGATACCCGAGGCTAGCTAGATACCTGTAGCTACGCGTGTGTGTTATGTGTATTATATGATTTCGCTGTGTCTCAGGGGTGGATGATCAGATGCAGCATCACAAATGAGATGAGGCCCGCAGGAGTAAAAAGATACAGGAGGGGAAGCTAGTGCCGCTTTAGAGTGAGTTTACATGAAACCGATTCAAGTTTGTGTTGGTTGCAGCTAAAGGGCTCTATCATGAGTATTTCAAAACACAGAATTTTACTGCTCGGGATACAACCAGATAAATTAAAGCTGCATCAATTTATTATTTTTATTTTATGTTATTATTATCTTTTTGGCCACTTGGGCCAGTGGAGCAAGCTAGAAACACACCATCAACATATTATCACCTCCTTAAGTTGTCATAGTGAATTTGTTAGTAAGCAGTCACCTCGAATGAAATATTTGGCAATAAACTGTATCATCATTCATGTTTATGTTCTAGCAATCGTTTATGACTTAGCAAATTAACAAAATTCAAAGTCATACTGCTGCTATTGCTTTAATTGAGTACATTAGATTGTAGTTGCATTAAATCATGAACCTTGTATCATATGTCATGCCAACCTAAGGCACTTCAGACAAAAAATGTCCACCAAAAAGACGAGTCTTATTTGAATGGGGAAAGCTGCAGAAGGTGAGTCAAAACTCATTTCCACTTTAACGATGCTAATGTATGACGACAAAGCGAAAACTGCTGTGTGGAGAAGGTGTGCCCTTTAGTAGCAGTCTGCGCATATTGATCTGACCAAGGTTAGTGAAGAGACAATGCGTAGCTCTGCCAGCCTGAGGAGCAAGCTGTGGATTATTCCTCTTTAATCCCTTGTTTTTACCTTGTTCTTTTTCTTATTTCAGCCAGGAGATGAAATGTGATTTTCATTTATTTCATCCCTCGGCATGAATGTTATCTTTACACCTCTGTGCGACAGTGTGCTGGGCATGTTCAGAGGCTTTTGAGCTGGCGTTTTAAATGCTGATTGGCTGGAGGGTGTCCGCTTTGTTACCTCTCCAGCTCCTGTTTGCAGGCATTTTAATTACCATAGAGAAGCCAGGCCTTTCTTCCGCTCTGGCCAGCCTCAAGACTTTAAGCTAGAACCCAACCAGACTCATTACATTACTGCACTTTTGGCAGCAAAAGACCCTTCAGCTTTATGAAGTTGGTCCAAACTTTTTGACAAGCTGGAGGTTTTGCTGCCCCAGTTGAAGTATCATGGTTACACAAGCAGTAAAAGTGGCTTGTAAACAGTGTTGATAAGCACTCTGTGGTTATTTGTTACTCCTACACAATTAACCAATGTCTGTGGCCTTAATCAGGCTTTTTCTCTTTGCTTTTTGTCACATTTTCCTCCCACACTGTCTGCTCCCAGGCTCCTAAAATGGTTGCTGTCAGCTGCACTCCATTTTTTTCCCTTCTCTCTGACTCGACTGTATCAAAAGTACATGATCCTTAGACAGACGAGTAAATTGGGATTTTGTAAGACGGCGCAGCTGCATGCTATTGCTTTTCTTTAATGATTTTTTTAAGCGTTTCTACCTTGCCTGCTTGCTGCCAAGGCTGTGATGACACAGCACGGTACTACCCACTACGGTCCTCTGCGTAAATGGCAATTCCACTGAAATGTACTTTGAGGTGGCCGTCTTGCAAAAGTAAATACAGAATGTGCCATAAAATAAGCCACTGAAACTGTATTCAGAGAGTGAGCGGCACCAAAACTTAAATGACCAAAGTTTTAGTTTGTGAGACAGAAATGTTTCTTCATTTTTAGCTGATATGTTTGTGTGAAGCATATGAAGAAGATATCTCAGATTGGACCAAAGTGGTGGACCTGCATTGCAATCCCTAGAGCCCACGCACTGCTAGTGTGGCAAAAAGATAGATAAGATAATTATAGGCTTGTTGCATCCACTGACAGTTTGCATTCATAATGAGAATTATATCACAGACAACACTTTGCATGTGATTTCCCGGTGATTGCTTAATTATGCCTCTAATGAGTTTATAATGTGCTTGTAATACATCATTGAGGTATTGATTATAATGTGAGCTACACTTTCAAGTGAATCAAGCCCACAGTAGCCCTCACAAAGCCGTGGACCAGTGCAGACTGGTGATGAGAGGCCACCTAAACCCTGTTAGCACCTCTCTATTCTCTGTCAGTGGCTCTCCACTGAATAATTCAACAAAGCAAAAGAGGGGAAGAGGAGATATCAATGGAAGGCGATCTCGGGGCACGGTACCAGGAAATTGAATTTTTTGACGTCACAATAAGCTGGAGAAGCATGAATGCGTAAGTGTGAGTATCTATTACGTGTACAAGTAGGCGTGGGTGTACTAGTCATTATGTCGGGAAAGAGATCTGGAACACAAGTGAAAGTGAGGGCCTCTCTCTTTGAAACACCTTCCTCCCTCTCTTGCAAGACACTTAATAATAATTAATAAATTCTCTCTTAGTCCCTGACCACATCTT
Source organism: Maccullochella peelii (assembly GCA_002120245.1). Taxonomy (NCBI): domain Eukaryota; kingdom Metazoa; phylum Chordata; class Actinopteri; order Centrarchiformes; family Percichthyidae; genus Maccullochella; species Maccullochella peelii. The sequence goes on from LKNJ01000778.1 coordinate 129,548, forward strand.
CATTCTGACGGTGTATCATCTCGGCTTGAATGATAGCACCTTAGGAAGCACGCGGTGTCTTGACATTTGAGTCCAAGTGATTGAGCAGGGCTGTGGCTGTGATTCAGGTGTCTCCACAGTTGAATATTTCACAGCGCTGACTGAGTTATGACCTGCAGGCAGTGGAGAAGGTCAGTCTTGATGCAAAATGTTGGGAATTTAAAGGAGGGTCCCCATTGATAACCTCAATGACTGACCTGACAGTTTCCATTGAGGTGGTCAGTCAGCCTGATGTAATGGCAAATACCCTACAGCTAGGTTGAGCTACAGTTCAGAGGGAGCCTTTTAATGCAAGAAGAGTTTATCAGACCTGAAATAAAAGCTCAACCAGGTTTGGTTAGTTTTACTGTAGGGGGGGCAATGTCGGTCTTTCGTTCGGTCCATCACTTTGGTCCAGACTGAAGTGTCTCAACGGAAACTGAAAGCGATCCTCTTGACTTTGCGACAGCGGCGCCAACAATAATACCACTTGGAATCGCTAGGGGGGGTAAACGCTGAAAAGTTGTCTGTTGCCACTTTAATGATACCTTGACTCTTCATCTAGTTCAAAAGGTCAATAAATGTCCAATATTTTGGTTTTGTGACCAAATACCTGCAAAACTAGTGACATTCCCATCAGCCTCAGCTGTATTTGTGTTTAGTGCTAATTAGCAAATGTTAGCATGCTAACGTGGTAAATTAATATAGTTAACAAGCTCAAAACACCGCACAGCCTTGCATGGCTGTAGATTCTTGTCTTTGCGTTGTGCCATTCAGACTGCGTTAGATTCACCAGGCAATGAGGACAACAGTGAGTGCTCCTCCATTATTTCACTCAGTGTATTGTTTCTAGCTGGTGCTATGTTAGTCACTTACAGATGCACTGTTTGGCTGGTAGATCCTGGTGCAAACACCATCAGATCAAAGTTCAGCATAGACTAGTGTGACATCTACTGTGGTTCCACAAAATCAATCTTGACTTTTCTACTGATTGAGTATTTATCTGAGAGAGATTACAGAGAGCCAAAGTCTCCCCCTCTTGTGTAGAAGTAGCTCGTGTCACTGGGTGCAGTTTGGCCAAAAAGTGGTTGTTGTAAAAAAAAAAACAGTTGAACTGTATATCACTTCTACTATTGTAACTGCATCACTTCATTTTGTTGCTCTAATTCTCTCTTTCTGTAATCATGTTGCCAGTTATGGTTATTGCTAAAAATAGCCAATTTAGAACCAGGCCTCATGAGAATAGAATCAGAGAGCATTTGAATACATTGTGATCAGGGAATCATGTAGCTACTACTTACAAACAAGACTAGAACAACAGAAACACACCTTTTATCAAAATGTGATGGTGTTTAAATGTGTGTGACCATGTGCCACATGATAGACAGAAAGACTCCTAATCTCTGTCCCTTTATTTGTGTCTCTAGGTGCCCCTGGTTGACAAAGGCAATCTCTCCCGCTGTGCCTCTCTACAATGGCCTGGTCTTCCTTTTCGTCTTGGCCAACTTCAGCATGGCAACCTTCATGGACCCTGGTGTTTACCCCAGAGGTTTGTTTGCATGCGTACATACATATGAGTAATGTTTCCTCCCTGTTGAGTCCTCACCTTTTAATAAGACCACATTTATCAGAGCACCACCCTACTCAGTGTCTCACCAGCCTATTATCCACCTTACAGCCTGTTAAAGTCCACATGCTCCACATGCAGGACACTGGTGGAAGTTTTACAAGCCTTCATATTATGAGGTGCACTGAGTATCTCTCAGCTGCTCGGCCTGTCAAGCAAGCTGCGCTGACTTATGCTCCTGATGCAGGCTTCTTGTCCTCAGCGCTGTCTGGGTTAAGTAATGATGATTGAACTCACCCCCGGGGATGTTTGTAATGCGCTTGTAAATGATAAGCACCTGTCTTTAGGAAGATATTTCTCTGCCCATAAAGGGGTAATAATCATTAGGTTGTATACAGTGCAGGTTATCTGCCTCCCCAGAGGTGACAGTGGCCTTCTGCTGCCGCTGCCCTGCTGGGTTTTTATAGACTACTGAGGGATGAGGAGTTTTCTAAGCTCTTGATGTTATATCTCACAGGCAGCAGTAATGTTTTACTAAAAAAACTGACATAGCCATTAAATGACATCTGCTTAGAAAATCACTCCGTCATCCACACTGTAAAAGTTCGGTGTGTATTAAGAATTTTTCTGTTAAGGTCATTAAAGTATGGCACAGGCATTTATTGTCATTTTCTTTTTTGGAGAAACTGTAAAATGAGGTAATAGACAGATGCGAGAGACAACTGTGGCTAATGAGGCTACACAGTTACGAGCAAAAATATCAGAAAGTTCTGCAATTTTCGCAATTTAGTGCAATTTTTGCAAAATCTACTGTAATTCGCAGAACTCAGCAAATTACATTTTCAGATAGAAAAGTTTCCGGGGTAGTTAAAAGGTGTTTTGACATCATGCATCTGAATGAGCACTTGAATTATAAGTTTATTTGGTGAACATACAGTAGGCTAGCACTAACACTGTAACCCACTGTGGCATGATTTTTTTTAAGTGTTCACTTAATTTGATTTGACCTGTAAACTGGAACATGACATGTGACAAAATTATATTGTATTTGATCCCAGATTGAGAACCACTCATCTGATCGACTTCACACTTGACATTGCACTCCCCTGTGTCCTCAGCAAAACACCCGCCAAGTGTGGAGGCGATCGGATGAGTGGTTGTCGAGATAATAGAATGGCAGACAGACAGATTCCGTCCTTTACAGTTAGATGGTGATAACAGGATTAAGCCTAAAATATATTTGATAAAGATTCAGACTGTACAGACATACAGATGCAATAAGATGTACGTACTTCACTCTTCAGTGCTAAAGCTAAACATGAGAAAATCATCATGAAAGAATTGAGTAAATAAACTGTTCATGCAAATCAACAATTTCAGTGAAAATACTTTAGGTCAGAGTTAATTTGTTTCACTTTTTCAGGCAAAAACTGATTGTAATTGGACTGAACTGCATGTTATTTTTGCAGTGTAAATGTAAATTGTATGAAATAGGCCATTGCTTTGTCTGCTGAATACTTCTTGCATCGAGCATTTATAGAAAAGAAGCTGTCAAAGGAGATGCAAGCGTAACTGCTGTTTGTGTCTGTTGGTGTGGCAGGCGGTTTACCTTTAAAATCTATTTGAAGAGACTTGACAGCCATAATAACACAGCAATCTCTGCTTATGGAACTGTTTATGTGCTCTACCTTTTGTTTCTCTCTTGTTTTCTCTTTTCACTCTCTCTCTCTCTCTCTCTCTCTCTCTCTCTGTGCTCACCTCAGATCTCCCTGCAGTTATTATTGTACTGTGGAATGATTTTCTCAGGTTGGCGCTCCGTGTAGATCGTGTGAATGTGCTAAAAGACATTTTATTTTACACTGCAGCTCCAAAGCAAAAATGTCTTGGTCGCAGGAAAGTGGCACCCAGCACAAAGCTTCTCATAAACAGTTTGATTGACTGCAGAGGACAGTGGAAATGTACTCTCATACTGTACTATAGAGGTTATGGCTTTGGTTTGTTTAGGTCAGACAGAGCAAGGCACTAATTCTGCCAGGGTTAGAGGTTGAATTCCCATTTAAAACAAAAACCTCCCATTCTGATAATGTCTCAACTTGCAGGAAATGAAACCACACAGCTTCTGTTACACATGAGTCACAGCGTGCTTGTTAATAAGTCTTAATGTTAAAAGCCGAATGAATAGGTCACGTCTATAAAAATGTTCATTTCTCTCAGTTGTTGCTCTCTCTGCAGACAGCTAACAGTGGGGGCGAGCTGCATTTAAGGTTGCCCCCAGTTGTCCCTGTCGCATGGAATCATAAATCAAAACCATATCTGTGTTTGTGACTGTTTATCTCACACCATATGCATCTGTGCCCTGCTGATGTGCTTGTATGTGCGCATTTCCGTGTGTTTCCCCGCAGCGGACGAGGACGAGGACAAGGACGATGATTTCCGAGCGCCGCTCTACAAGAACGTGGAGATCAAGGGCATTCAGGTCCGGATGAAGTGGTGCGCCACCTGTCACTTCTACAGGCCGCCTCGCTGCTCACACTGCAGCGTCTGTGACAACTGTGTGGAGGTGTGTATGCGTGTGCACCGAAATCTAAAAATGCATCAAAATGGGACTGATATGTTAGGTCAATATTAGTTTTTTATCAACAATCTGATGCTGCTCTGTTAGCATTGGGCATGTTTGATATGATATGATGCAGGTTGTTTGTTATATATTTATATTTATAAATAATTTCTAAATATCTGTGTTGGCAAAAAAAAAAAAAAAACGTAAAATCATTAAAGATCATAATTACTGGGATAAATGGCTTTTGGCAGCTCCAACCGTAAAACGCCATCAGTATTAGCTTTCAAATCCTCATTTTGGTCTTCTGAATGTACGCACACATCAGGACATTAAAACACACCTACACACAGGATACAGGATACAGGTTGTATTCCTACACCTACATTTTATTTGAAAAAGGCAGAATGCTTGACTATCAAAACACAGTCTGTAAAAGCTTAGATAAGAATTTCATGAAGATGTAGATTATTAGTATTTACACATTGACTAATGAAAGTAGGGCTTCTAGAGAATCTCAGATGCCACCCTCATTCAGCAGGCAGCATTGGACATTAATTGGAGTTATAGGTTGATGATGGATTGACTGTGTCATTGAAATGTTTCTTCACCCCTCGCAACCTTGTTATTGAACCAAGAACATTATGTTCCTTTCTTTGGTTTGCCTTATTAGTTGAGAGATTTCAACTAGTGCCTTTCCAGTGATAACAGAGGATGCATAAGTCAAAATGTACAATCAAGCCCAGGCCAGTTGTACGTCACATACTTTAATACCTTATGAATAACTTCAATAGATTTCAGAAGTGTAACTCTCTCCCTCCCTCGTCAGGACTTCGACCACCACTGTCCCTGGGTGAACAACTGCATTGGACGGAGGAACTACCGCTACTTCTTCCTCTTCCTGCTGTCGTTGAGCATCCACATGATGGGAGTTTTCTCCTTCGGCCTCATCTTTGTCCTCCACCACAGAGAGAGACTGGGAGCACTGCACACCACTGTCACGTATCCTTTCACTGCTGGAAATCTCACCGCAAAGCCTACTTCTTCTTTTTTTTTTTTTTTAAGTGGACAATTTGGTTGGCTGTCTGTTCAGATTTTCAGAATAATGTTTCCTGAGTGGAATCAATGGAGATATTCTTACAGTACACCTGGCTGTGTTCTTGTGACCTTGTTGTTGAGCTTGACCTTTGTGTCCAGTCTGGTGGTGATGTGTATAGCAGGGCTTTTCTTTATTCCAGTCATGGGACTCACAGGTTTCCATATGGTGCTCGTTGCTCGAGGTCGAACAACCAACGAACAGGTGAGGAGACACCAGAGCAGGAGCTGCCGACGCGCTTGCTCTGAATGTACACACACAAACATTATTTTAAAAAAGGAAAGAAAAATAGTATTCAGCGAACAGAGCTGTGTCCTGCTTCACACTCACCCAGATCCACAGATGCTTTCCTTTGAAATAGTTGGAGTTTCCTGACAAGCACACCTCTAGTCACCACAGTGCATTACTGGCTCTCCAGCTGCACATACAGTAGAATAATACAGTCCAATTAGTCTGTGTGGGCAGTCACACATTTACCTTAATAAAGAGAGTAAACCCACACGCAGTATAACAGCCGCACAAATAGTCCCATACACACTAATTATGTGATGCTTCAGCAACATGAATCACCTTCTTTGTATTCAAGCACTGGACATCTGTGTACATGAATGTGTGTGTTTGCACATGTGTGTGCCTTGTGCTTCCTTTGCCACTGACTCTAAACAAAATGATGTGTTCCTCAGGTGACGGGCAAGTTTCGTGGAGGAGTAAATCCCTTCACCAAGGGTTGCTGTGGCAACGTGGAGTACGTCTTATGTAGTCCCCTGGCACCTAGGTAAGATGCTTTATAATGCTGCGTGTGTGTGTATGTATAGTAGATGCTTTTCAGGTTTTTTTTTCTGTCAGTACACATTTAACGCCTAATGATTTTTAATGAAGAGTGCCGTATTCCTGCACTTGAGAGAATACGTTTGTGTATGTTTATGCAGATATGTGTGTGTACTAGGGTTGTGTGGCCCATCAAAACCCACAACATCCATGCCGTAGCACCAGTGCAGCACCAGCTAACTGCAATAATAACACAGACGGCAGAATTGTGTGTGCGTACGAGTGTATGCACGTGCTCTGAGGTGTTTGTGGAGGTGTGTATCCAGTTCTGCCTGAAAGCAGCCAGCAACCCAGGGGGAAGGCAGATGGCTGAGAATTGAATCACTCTGTAGAACAACAGTTAATGGGAATCAGAGCACAGAGCTAGTCAACGTGTTTTTTACACACAGCATCACTAAAACCCAAAACATTTTACAACCTATAGGGACATGTCCCATTCCATAAAAATCAACAATGAGAGACAACGGCAGGTGGGGGTGAAATGTTGTGTTACAAGCATCTGCTGTTAAGTTGTTGCAGTCCCTGATGGCAGGTTTTTGATTTACTGAACCACTGACTCAAAGCATGTTGGACCTGCTGAATGAACTGTTAGAAGAGTACTTTTTAAAATCTGACTGCAAATCAGTGACATTAATTTAGTAACGTGAATTTTTTTATGTAGGGGCTGATTACTTGAAATATGTAAAGACTGCTCGGAAAATATACCACGCGTTCCTCCCCAAGTCTCCACGCCAACCATTAAACATTAAAAGAAATCACAGTGACAGCCCTTTTAATTATGAAAAACCCCTGTAAGACTCACTTAAATGCTGTTTTTCTGCTGGGAAGTGGCGTTTGAAATGTCTCTTTTAAACTGTGCAACTAGCCGAATGGGATTACGCAATACAAAGTGCTTGACTCATCATTGTACTCTGCACTGTATATCTCTTGAAGGCCCACATGGGTTGTATGTAGGAGAGGATTACTGAAATAACATTAGTAATGTTAGCTGTTTTTGTGTACATTTCCATATATAGGTGTACATACATATACCATGCATATATTAGGTCATAAATCTGTATATCAATATGTATAACATTCTCATGTAATCCCAAGTGACATAAACTGGCAATGTTTTTTTATTTATTTATTCAAAAACAGTTTATTTACTGAGTACAAACAGATCACTGTTGTATAGGTTCAAGTCTCACTGCATATAACATTTTTAGAAGTTGTATTCTATATGAACATGAGATAGATGAAACAGAGACTATTTCTCATGTAGAGATAGAGATTAAATTCTAAAGATTTAGGGTGTGGTGAGACTAGAATAAGAAGGGCTTTCTGACAGAAAATGAATTCAGTTTGCAGCAAACGTTTCTCTACTGTACAGTAGTGATGAAGACAAAGCTAGTCCCCCCCCGCATGAGTGGTGTATACTTTGAAATGATACTGTATCACTAAACATTTCATATGTAATGGAAACGCTGACTGCTGGACTATACTAAAAATTGTAAATTGGGACAGTAGTGTGACGTGACAATTTTTTATGCAGGTACGTGTTGGACCCCAGGAAAAAGCCCCACATCAAAATTCAGCCCCCATTTATCAGACCTGACCTGTCAGAAAGGCAAATCACCATCAAGGTCAGCGACAACGGCATCCACAGCACCATCATCAGTTCCAAGGTGAGCTGCGCACAATTACTACAGAGCACAATTACTCCCACATCCAGCTGACCTACATTTAGTTACTCTTCTGCGGTGGTGTAAGCATTTTCTCTTTTTCCCACAGTCTCATGTCACAAATGTATAACATGGTGTATCCTCAGTTCTGTTCCTAGTTTCCCATTTTAATACAGACTCACACTCAAAGCAGCATACAGTAGCTCACGAAAGTCAGATATATTAGAGAATTTCCCCATTGCTAAAGGAAGGGACATTATTAGACACTAGATGTCAAAGCCAGGTGACTCACAGACAGGCTGCCATTTGTCTGTACCTGTAAAAATACACTCATCTTTAACTCTCTAAAGAACAAAGTGGGGCTCCAGTGAAGAAAAGCGTCCTATTCCCTTTTAGAGTAACTGTATAGATTGAATTATTTTCTGATGTTCGGGTTTGGTCAGCTTTTCTGCAAACTGAGAGTGATTAAGTGAAATTTACGAGCAAAATAGAAAATGGTCTCTGACTGAAAGGGGAACTCTACCTATTTTACACATCAAACACTGTTTACGGGTCTTGGGGAGTACAATTGCATATGTGAAAAGAAGTTGTATAAAGCCTATTGTGGCTCCAGAAGAAGCTGCACAAAGTCTGACAAATTGCCTCAAGTCACTTGAGTCAGCATCAGCTGGGGCTGAAGATTACAAGTTTTAAAATGAAAGAAATCTGGGGCTGTGGAGTTAGAAAGGAGTGAGCTTACCAGACCTCTGTAGCGTCGAGTTTGGTCCTTTTTTTTCTCTCCATCGTGAGGCCGACAATGTTACAGAAGTGCAATGCTAAATCGATTTAGTGCTTTTTTTAACATGAACAAATGAATGCTCTATTGAGGAAAAAAACTGTTAATCCAACTCCGAGATCATTTTCTTTCACCATTTCCACTCCATTAGTTGACTACTATAAAGAATTAATTTAATCTCAAGCAGAGTAGCTGCTTAGTGCAGCTAAACTACCCTACAACCGTCTGTGAGAGTTGTGTTGGGGCATCCCTAACACTAACACATGCTCTTCTCTATTTCATCTGCTGTTCCCCCACCTGTTCTGGATGCTTTTAACACCCTGCTCTCCTCCCTGTAGTCCAAAAGCAGCCTGGATGGCCTGGACGACAAAGAAACCCAGCCGCCGCTTCCGCCCAAAGCTGACAGGTACAACCAGATGAAAAGCCAGCTGACATCCAGTGAAGGTAAGAAATATAGGAACACAGCCTCCCAACAGCTGTTCATCAACAGCTCCCCTTCTCTCTCCTGTCAGTCACCATCAATCCAATTTCTCTTTCCTGCAAGGGCTGCACCAAACAGCAATTCCCCAAACTCCCTATGTACATCACTAGTGTCCCAGTGTGTGACTTGGCGCTAGTTTAGCATAATAAATGTCCATCCCAGTGGCAGCTCAATGGCCTTTTTTATGTCGGGCCGGAGAATAGGCGTGATTTGTAGCAAGGAGGCAAGCCCTGTTCACTGAATCAGCACTAGATTGGTGTTACAATAGAAAGGTTTCAGAGTGAATCATTGCAACTTGAATCACCACCTTTATTTCTGGTGGTGTGTAGCAATGGGGCACTGCCAAATGTAGGGATGGGAGAGGAATATGGTCTAGAATCAGGACTCTAACTAAAAAATGACTGCCTTTGGAAGTCATCTGCCTAAATCAGGTATTGAGACAGACCCCATTGTGGTGGTGGTTTACAGCTAAGGGTGTTAGCCAGTGGTAATGTGTTCTTTATACTGTTTAATTCAATAGTATGTCAAGTAAGTGTCAATAATATATAGTGTGAACCTACAACAGCAGGTTCCCTCCAGAGGCTCTCTAGTGTCATGGTGCATTTTGTCAGGGAGTGAACAATTTCTGCTCTTCCATGGAGCAGTACCGCTTCCTGGTGGTACATCACAGTACTGCAGTTGGTCTAAATGGATTGCCAACACTGTTTAAAAGCAGTTTAGAGGACTCATAATTTGTGGAAGTAAGAGTTCTTTGCATATCCCTCAGAGACAGTCATGCACCAGAGCACAGGAGCAGGTATTTGCTAAGAAGCACCATGGGGTCTCACTGTTTGCTCAAGGATAAGGTAGTTCGTCAAGGATGGACAGCTGTCTGTTGCAGGACTCAAATGTGTTGCATATCAGTTACAGAATGGACTCTTACCATCTGACTACCCACCCACTCCAATTCATTTTCATTCTGTAGGAATGGTGATGGTGTGGGTTTCAAGAATCCCTACAGCCTCTTTACTCTGATAATAGAATTCAGCTCTGAGGTCTTTTCTCTTTTCTCCCAGAAATGACTTTCAATCAGAGCTGGTATAATAGTGTCATTTCTATTATCTCTGCATAGTTAACTCTGGTCTTCTTTCTATGTGTGTTGTAGAGAGTTCTCTTTCTGGTAAGACCCACCCTTCCACTCCAGCCATGTACAAATTCAGGCCGTCCTTCGGCACCATGCCTAAAGTCCACTACCACACTGCTGGAGAGAAGGTAAGACATGATTTGTTTGGCACACATGCATGAGGTACATTCTTAAGGGGGTATTATGATACTTTGATTAGTAGCTCCACCCTAATAACCAGGGATTCATTGCCTGGTGCAAAAGCTTCAGTAGCAACAAGGACTTCATTCACATTTCCACTAAGATTTGACGTGTTATTCTGCTGTTTGCTCCTCAGATTGTCATGCCAGATGACCGGAAGAACTCTGCCATCTTGGAAGAGGGTGTCCGTGGTCATGACTACCGATCTGAGCCAAATCTGGACCTGCCTGAGTACACCAACGCTCCCCTCCACCGCACCTTCCAGTCCTCTCCCCTCCAGCTGGACTCTGACCCCCTCAACTCCCACTCTCTCAGCCTGAAGCAGGGTCACCACCGGCCGGAGAAGGGCCAGCTCCCAGCCCTGCAGCCGAAGACAGTCACGTCCACCCCCTACAAGAGTGTCTTCTCGCCCAACGCGCTCTCCAACCGTAATGGCAGCCTGTCTTATGACAGCCTGCTCAACCCCAGCATCTCCCCAGCCACTGCCAGTGAGTGCATGGCCCATCGTGGTATGCCCTCCATGGGGTTCCACTCGCCCTATCTCCCCACAAAAATGTGCCACATCCGGGAACCTGAAATGCAGAGGCAGCAGGTCGCCCCCACCTACAGTCCAGTGATGCCATCCAGGGGGGTGGGCAGGCAATCCCCTCACCCAAGGGACAGAGACCCTTCCCCGGTGCGCTACGACAACCTCTCCCAGACCATCATGGCCTCCATCCAGGAGCGAAAGGAGATAGAGGAGAGGGAAAAGCGGCAGATACTGCATGGGCGCTCCCAGACCCATATCTATGCCCAGGACTCTGGTGTGTTTGATGGGGGCTATGGTCTACCCCCCAATGCTTGCTACCCAGATGGGCCTCGTGGCCCCAGCTCCAGAGGCCCAACACCCCCGGCCTATGGAGGGTCCAGGGACAACCTGATGGGGGTCGGGCTGGTGAGCTATGGGCAACGAACCCCTGTGTTGCGCCATGCTGGCTCCACGCTGGGTCATGCCCCTAGGACTTCATCCACCTCCCTGCACACAGATCACAGTAGCACCAACAGCAGCCACAGCAGGGCCACTGGCCCCGAGGGCCCCTATCGCTCCCCGGCCCACCAGCCCCACTCCCCTGCTATGCCCCGATCCCCCTCCTACTCCCACCAAAAACTCTCCTACATCAGTGCCCATGAGAGGACAGACTCACCTCGTCTGGGGGGACCAAGGTATGAATCCTAATGTTATCCCTATGGGACTGCATGCACTGTACTGAGCCAATGGGGACTGGTGGGCACTGAATGTATTCCCACAGTTACTGGACTCATGGGCACTAGTGTACTAGTCCTAATTGAGGCAACGTGTAGCATTTGTGTATGGTATTTGTCCAACTGTTCTGTCCATTTATTCATATTATGTTCTGATTTATGTTTGCCTTTCTAGTAAAATATCCATTTTTGTATTATTTCACAAATGTCAGATGAATAAAGTTGTGTGACTCCTCATTTCTTTTTCTTTTGCATGCTTTTCATCTACCGTCTAACATTTCCAAGCCCTTTGCTTCACTAACAAGTACACTTTCAAGTAATTATCCATATTTCTATTCTGCTTTTGTCATTTAAAACAGTCATGCTCCAGACAACTAGTCTGCATGCTGCCACAACCCTTATTGTTTGGTTTGTGTTGAATATCTTTGTGTTGAATCAATTTCTGTGTTCTTCTCTTTCCACTCAGAGAGGCCATGAAAGCTAATGGGCAGATGGACTGCCACCCCAGTGCCCAGGGTGCCACCCTCAGCCCCAGTCGCCACAGTAACGTCAAAAAGGTGACAGGTGTAGGAGGCACCACATATGAGATATCAGTGTGAGCAGGGACACCGCATCCACCTCCAACGACCACCCTGCTACAAAGAGATTCTCTCCTCTCTGTTATTTTTGTGAAGTCTATGACGGCCGGTCAGGGGCACATAGCACTCCCTGTTTTGGAGTTATTGTCCAATCAGAGGATCTGTCTGCTCCTGTGTGGGTCTGCCCTGTGTGTTTGTACTGGAGGGGTTGGTTGTCAGTTGATACCGCTCCAGGCTTTATGTGTGAGGAATGTCTTGTCATAAACATTTTGTGGCTCATCATCTTGGTCGTAAGAGTGGACCGTCAAACAGATTGTCAATGTTATTACTGTTGTCTCTCAGCTGTGGTCATGAAGCGTACTTTGTTCCAAATGTCACACACAAAACTTTGCTCCAGCAAGCACTGAAGGCTGAACAAAAACACTACAGATGAATTAAACACTGACATCCTCACCATGGAGTTCTGTGAGAAGACTAATGTCCTTTCCAAGTCAATTGACCTCAAGAAGTCAAGGTGCTTCATATTAACTTGTACTGTTTGTGTCATCTCCAGCATATTTAGTGGAGCTGTACAGTTTTGAGAAGTGATGGAGGACAGATCAGTTAGATCAGCACCAACTGCAACTGCGGGCAACACAAAATAAGTGAGATGAGAAGCTGGGAAAGGGGACATCGAGAGGGGAAATTCATCGTATCGTGTCTGGTGGTTGCATTCCAAATTCATTGAGAAAGGCTTGCTTTTAATTAAAAGTAAAATAAACTCAAATTCCTTCTTCGTCAAAAAGAAATTCTCAGGAATTAATGCAACCAGCAGAGATGCTAGCTGATATTAATTCATACACTATGAATGTCTCTGGCAGATTTTCGGGGCTTGAGTATAGCTTAACCCCCTTTATTCCCCTCACTAAGGTGCAGTACATCGTCATAGGCTTCTGTTTGTTTTAGTGAAATTCAGTTAAGTTGACCCATGACACAAGTGCTGGGCAGATATATAAGCGTTCTGAAAGATACCTCATCCCAACGGGTCACATCGAAATCAGAACGAGTCCAGCATTGCACAACCAAAACAACTTTTCTGTTTATGTTTTGTCTAAAAAAGAAAAGAAGAAAAATTGTTTAGTATGTAAGTTGTGTTTATGTAATTATCATAGGATGGAAAGGTATAGAGAAACAAGCCATTGTCCCAAGTAGTAAAATGAAGATAACTGGTCACCCATCAATTTTTTTGTAGTTTTTTTAAAAATCAGTTTGTTTCCTCTTCTATACCGAACCTTTCAAAAGCTATGTTTGATACATCTTTTTTATACAGATAATTAAGCCTGGAATGGATGTTTTGTTTTGAGTGGAGTTTTTTGTTGGTAAATTATAAATTCAGTAAATATATAAGATCATGATAAAGGGTAAAATCCATAAAGTAAATATAGCTTGTTCTACCTTGCAGTGTAAAAAAAAAAAAAGTGTATGATGAAATGTAATTACAGCATATGTGATCTGAGGAAGTGAAATATTAAAGTCACAATCTTTGACGAGTGAACAGTCACACGATCCACACTGAATTGCCAATATGTGCTGTACACAAGTCAGGGATTGGGCTTTCAGTAGATGCTGCCTTTAGATTTCAATGCCAAAAGTGGCTACACACTCCTTAATTTCTCAAAGACAGTGAAGGGTGACATCTCTACTATGTCACAGTGACTTCACGAAGACAGGACACAACAAATCAATCAATTTGCAGCAGCTGTCTGGTACAGCTCCAGTATTACCCACCACTCGGAGTTAAAAGACTTATTTTTTTTGCTGTTAACTGAAAAAAAGTCTCATAACATGTATTACGTTTGACCATAAAAATGAACTTATAATATCTAAGTGGACAGTTTTTAGTTATATTTTCCACCAACTGAATATGAAAAAAAACATCATCATAGTAGATTTGGTCCAGCAGCATTTGCATGGAGAATAAACCATTGTTGCCTTTTGAGATGAAAAGCTGTTTCATACACAACTAACACTATTGTACGCTAAGGGACAATGAAATACCATTAGTGTTTTGTATTGGGCAGCAAACGACAGGAGTGACACTTGTAAGCAAGTCAGACTGGGTAAACTTTAAAATGTTAACAGAAAGTTCTGAAAGAAAGGCAAGGTAATAAACGATCTTGCTTAATTATGAAATTACATTACTTTTGCAGGATTTGTTTTCTTCCCATTTGTGACACACTCATAGATTCCTTTCTGTAGAGATCAGAGTGTAAAGGCCGGTAGCTGTGGTAGAGTCTTGCTTATTGGCAAGGTTGGATGTTATCGAAACTGGCTGTAGTTACAACCTTCTGGCTAGTATGGTCTCCCTTTTAAGGTCTCACCCAGCTGCCTTACCATGAACAGAGTAGTATTTCTGAATTGTTAATTGTTTCTGCTGTAAGGCTGTGGTATACAGGGCTACCTTTTCTTTGTCCAATCTGATGGGTAAGAGTGTGGTAAGAGTGGAACAGCTAACTGGAACTAGAAAAATTGCATTTCCTGCAGAAAATGCATGGGAATGCTGAAAGCTGAAATTTATTTGCATAACACTGCTGAAAATGCAGAAATGCCAGAATTTGAAGCATTGCTGAAAACGCAGAAATGTGAAAAAGTAGGTCAAAGGCTGAAGGAGAAGTAGAAGTTGTGGTGGTGGTGGTAGTAGTAATAGTAATAGTAACAATCTAAGAATAACAATCGGTATGGGCTATAAATCATATCTGGGAAATTTAACAAAGTGCTTACAGATCGAGTTTAATATGTGACGACATCCCCAATAACTGTTGTCTCCGTTTAACTGTACCTTAGTAACAACTGTATAAACCTGATATACATTTAGACTGCTTTTGCTCCTATCCTATCATCAACTAACTGATTTCTGAAATGATTTCTTCATCTAAGCCATCAACGTGTCTCTTAGACCCCGTCCCAACTAGGCTGCTTAAAGAAGTTTTATCCTTAGTTAGCACTTCTTTACTAGATATGATCAATCTGTCCTTGGCTCTGTGCCGCAGTCCTTTAAAGTAACTGTAATTAAACCTCTTCTATTGATCACTCTTGATCACCTCTTGATCACCTCTTCTTAAGCTTCTTAAGCCCACTCTTGATCCAGTACAGCTCTGGTGAAAGTTACAAACAACCTTCTAATTGCATCCTAAGACTTGTCTTAGTGCTGCATTCGATACCACTGACTCTATTACACAGACATGAAAGTTTCATGTACATGTTAACATCTGATGTTATTTTCATATATTAAAAATGTTGCTGGCTCCTACACTACCCAGTATCCTACATCAACACTACTTTTACATTCACTACATCACTTCTAGGACGTCAGAGGGTACTTCACTTAGTCTAATTATTGTTATCATCAGTCTCAGGTATTCTATGCCTATATCTATAGGTTGTTATTGGGGCTTGGTACCCATAAACCTCCCCCTGACCTGGTCCTGGCTCCCCCTTGCCGTAGCATTATGTGTCGTACCGTCTTCAATCTCTAGTCGTGACACCCTGGGCTTGCCCTTACCAGGAATCGAACCCCTGATCTCCTGCACCAAAGTCAGCGTTGTAGTTTTTTTTATGTGACCAGCTTTAATTTTTTATTTGGACTTTCAGTTTTAATCATGGCCACATATATCCTCCATAGAATACATGCTCTTTCAAGGCCAGGGCTTGCTATCACAACTAGATGGAATGAAGAGGTACAACAAATCCTACGGCAAGGGGGAGCCAGGACCACGTCAGGGGGAGGTTTATGGATACCAAGCCCCAATAACAACAAACAGATCTAAGGACTTAAGCTATCTAATAAGGGCTACTAAGTACCCTCTGAAGTCTACTAGAAATGAGTTGATAAAATAAATTACCATAATTTATTTATTGGTGTGTATGTATGTACACTATGTGCATTTACCAAAGAAGAACATAGATAGTCACTTGTAAACCTTCAGAGAATAGAAGTGTAGGGATCAAGCTGTATGCAGTTCACAGAACATATTGATATATAACAATAGAATATAGAATTGTAGTACTAGAAGCTGATGCAGATGTGAATAAGTATAGCTTGTAGTTAGAGGGGTTAGGTTTAGTTGGCTTGCATACTATGTTGGTGTTTGAATTCAGTTAAAACAGTTAAACAGCACTATTATACTTTTCTGTTGCAGAAAAAAAGAGATCGGCAGTTAGCAGCTAACTTCTATCTTTTCTTTTTCTCGCCCTGTTGGATTTACATCTGCATCACTTCTAGGACGTCAG